>JAQIWH010002308.1:0-25395 GCA_034695005.1 Cryptops parisi | reverse complement strand
GGAGGATGAATACCAAAGACCCACGGAAGCTGCGCAGAAAGTGTGACAGTCCAAAGATACCGTGAACGGAGTATAGTGGGAAAACACCTCGTCTAGATATACCACAACTACAACTGTCCAGCGACGAATCCGACGATGACGACAGGGTAATTAGAACGGGATTATCCATCGAATCAAAATGTAAATATAAAACTTTTGCACAAACCCTGAAAGCAAAAAACAAGAAGACAAACAACATCTCCACCGCCACCCAAGGCTCAACCCAACGACGAGATATAAAGGATATACCAAAGGACCACCGAGCATATGAGACGAGAACAGCCGATAATAAAGAACCCAAATCCCTGATTCAACAAAAACTTACAACAGTGTGGGGAACCAATAACACATCTAATATTAGAACTAAACCGACTGACGGTAAGACTATTAGACTTTGCGTGACTAATATGAACGACCAAGAGGATACAAAAGTGTTGAAAGATTTCTTACAAGAACAAGGTGCTACTGTTATCCAGTGTAGTAGGTGGTACAATAAGCATGATCAATTAACGTCTAATGTGTTTGTACGTTTGAGAAATGCTGAATTGCAAGACTGGATTGACCCGTTAAGATGGCCTACTAATATGAAGGCTTCAAAATTTAATGGCCCAAATCCACGTTTTAGTCAAAAATCGCAAAAAAACCATATTCCTAAACAATCCCCAGACAACGAAAAAAAAGATGAAGCTGGAGTAACTAACTCTACTTGACTGTATAACAGAATAGGCCAACAAAAGCCTGTAAATAACTGCATCCCACTCATTACCCATGGAGACCCAAATGTTAATACTATTTATAAAATTGACAATATTATCTCCACTCCTACACTAACAACCATTCTCTATCTTAATGCTAGATCAATATTTAACAAATTAAATGATCTGACTCTTTTAGTTCACCAATATCGACCTACCATAATTGCCATTACCGAAACCTGGCTAACCACCAATATACCCACAGAAACACTAAGTATTCCTGCATATAGTTTGTATAGAGCAGATAGAGAGACTAGAGGCGGAAGTGTAGCCATCTATGTTTATGATGAAGTAGAAACAACTCTTAATAATATTCCCCTTCTCCCGCACGGCATAGAAGCTATTTCTTTGACACTTAATAACCATGATGGTGAGAACTTTCGAGTGGTTGTGGTTTATTGTATGGTTAGATGTACTATGAAGCACACTATAAATTACCTCACACAGATTATTGACCCATGTAAACCTAGTATTATTTTAGGCGATTTCAACCACAACATGAATACAAGTAATCACTTAATACAATTTTTAAATGACCTTAAATTCAGTCCAGTTGTTGATACAGCCACTCGGGTTACATCCCGCACTGCCACATTGATAGATCAGATTTTTCTGTCCAATCATTTTTTTAACCATATCTGTTCTCATATCACTTTACCTAAATTGGACCATCATGTCCTTCTCTGTAAGACATATAGAAAGACACAAAATAGTCACCCAACCAGTGCACCTAACACTATCGTGCCTACATTTATAAATATAAATTGGCACGTTTTCAAACAATTCTTATATGATGTTAATTTTGCTATTATACTCCAAACGCATGATATTGAGCTTTTGTATTTTCGATGGACCGCAATTATACACTCAGCTCTCTTAGTGGCAGGCCTTAGGTGGACTTATCCTAAGCGGAGAAAAGCTGCATACTGGTGGACTCCACAGGTTAAAGAATTGTTTCAAAAAAAGAGACATCAATACAATAAGTTTAAATTAAATATCATAGATATCCATCTTGTTAAGGCTAGTAATATGGAATATAAACAGGCAGTTAGAAATGCAAAAAGAACCTATTGCCTTAAACAGGCAAAACACAAAAACAAAGGACTATGGAACATGTTCAATAAAGAAATTGATCAAAATAAAACCCAGCTTAACCCCAATCAATATAAGATCTTCCTTGAGTACTGCGATAACCCGCTCAACAATACCTCCCATCCTTGTCCCATTACAATCAATTATACTAACCAAAATTCCTTCCACGGTATCACTTCGGTATCATTAATAGATGTCATCCTTTCTATTACTTCTGCAAAGAACCAAACTACTGTTCCGGCCGATCTTATTACTACCCAAGTCCTTAAACAACTCACTCCTAATGCCATAATTCCATTAGTTAGCTTAATTAATTTGATTATTTTAAAAAATTCATACCCTAGCCACTTTAAGACAGCAATTATCAAACCTATCCATAAAGGAGGTAATTCCATCCATTATACTAACTATCGACCAATTGCTATCTTGTCTCCCGTTAGTAAAGTGGTAGACGAGAACCTTTTCGTCCATCTTAAGACTTACCTCATATCTAAAATTCCTCCAACCCAGTATGGAGGACTCCTAAATACAAGTACCACAACTATGCTTTCTTATTTATATAACCAAATTTTACAATACCTATCAAAGGGGAATATTTGTATCCTCCTCAAGACCGACGTAGCACGAGCATATGATGAAACAAGTCCTGACTTGTTTCCTCTGGAACAACAAATTTTATGTGTCATTCTTTGTTTTATACCAATGTTAATTGTTTTGTCATGTCCCTATGTTTAATATTTATGTCACCATGCTTGTCACCATGCAAACATTTTAACTCTTAAATTACTCACCTTTTTACAGGATATCTATGATCCTATCAAATTTTATTAAGTTAGCAATAAGTTTTTTGGTTCATTTTGTCATTGCAGAATCATAGTGGTTCCTATACGTGTCTCCATTGCGTTCATCATATCATCAACTTGATTTTATTTGTGTAATTATTGTATTTTATTGTGTAATTTTAACTAAGTCCAGACATGTTTCCTATGGAACAACACATTTTATCTGTCTTTCCTTTTTTTATGTCAGCGTTTGGTGTTTTGTCATGTCCCGTTGCTTGATGATAAGCGCAATAAAGATTATAAAGATTATTTTCTGGAAAATCCAGGAAACAATAAAGTAATCTTCTAGAAAGTACCGAGAGACAGTTTGATGAAAAAAAGTTAATTTTTTTGGGGAAAAGTGTGGCTTATCACTATGTTGCCCAGAGCCCTTTTAAGTTTATTTTGTACAAGTTCTCTGCTCGATAAGCTAAATTACGTTTGCCTTCATCTTCCATAGCCAACGACAAAACTGTTTATCAACGGAAAATTCATTGACTCTAAAACCAAAGAATGGATAGACCTTCCAAATCCCGTAAGCAGTTGCTCTTCATGTGCACTTTTTACTACGTGACACGCTCACACGGATAAAAATTTGTGATTTTTTTTTTGTGGCTTTTATTCAACAGGCCACAAATGAAATTGTCACACGGGTACCAAAGTCGACCCAAGATGAAATGCAATCTGCGGTATCGGCTGCTAAAGAAGCTTTCAAAAGCTGGTCTAACACTTCCGTTCTTGCACGTCAACAAATAATGTTCAAGTATCAGCAGCTAATCAAAGACAACATGGTAAGTCGGTCGATTGGAAATAGCTCGTTGAATTAGAAATATATTGTTTTTAAACTAATACTTAGTTGTTATAATTCGTAGAAAACCTTAGCAAAACTCATCACCACCGAGCAAGGAAAAACGCTCATCGATGCCGAAGGCGACGTACTTAGAGGACTACGTAAGATTCCTAACACAAGTTTTTCAAAATGGCTTTTTCATATTGCGATTGAAAAGTGCGATTTGGATTTGTTTGTGTAGAGGTGGTAGAGCATTGTTGCAGCGTGACGTCGCTACAACTCGGTGAATCTTTGGGTGGCATCTCCAAAGACATGGATACGATAACATATCGAATGCCATTAGGTGTAACTGCTGGAATTACACCGTTTAACTTTCCTGCCATGATTCCACTTTGGGTAAGAAATAAAAGTTTTACAATTTTATACATATAAAAAACATTCCTAAGTTCAAAATGCACAATACAAAATATACAGGGTGTATATTCCTGAAAGGTCTTCAAATTTTAACCACAGATACTATACATTAAAACCAAGCAAAAAAGTCCGGAAATGCATGCTGATTTGCATGCCTACAAGTATACGAGACAACAGGTCCAGGATGACATCATGTGTCATCCTGGACCCATGTTTATGTGGACTTTTTGCTTTGTTTTGATGCTTAGCACGCGTGGTTGAAATTAGACTAGACTTTTTAGGAACACCCTGTATATGAGATAATGTTTTTATCATGTACCAAAGATGTTTCCAATGGCCATAGTGTGTGGAAACACTAGCGTCATGAAGCCGTCGGAAAGAGATCCTGGTGCATGCATGTACTTGATGGAGCTGTTGAAAGAAGCGGGCTGTCCGGATGGAGTTGTTAACGTCATTCACGGACAGCATGATGGTCGTAACGATGCTCTTTTTCTTTTTTAAATACTCTACTTGCAACTAGTTTGCTAACGGTTTAATATCTTTTTTTCAGCTGTAAATTTCGTTTGCGATCATCCCGATATCAAAGCCATTTCGTTCGTCGGTTCTGATCAGGCTGTAGGTAGCATCAGCAGTGTTGAATGGACCATTACGCATTGGCATGAATTGTTTTCAAACTCTTTTGACACATTCATTTTCAGGGAAAATACATTTATGAACGAGGGTCCAAAAACGGCAAACGAGTTCAAGCCAACATGGTAGGTTTCTCATTGGTCCAAAATCTTCCAAACGATGCCCGAGTCATGGCACAAAGTATATATAATTTTGACGTTTCTGATTTGTACACACTAGGGTGCCAAAAACCACGGAGTCATCATGCCAGATGCTAACAAAGAACACACATTAAATCAAGTAATGTATTAAGTTTTGCATCGAAATCATCTGGATATCAAAACGTATTTTAATTTTTGTCGACTGTCGTTTTTGTAGCTCGTTGGAGCAGCGTTCGGTGCCGCTGGTCAGAGGTGCATGGCTCTTTCAACGGCAGTGTTTGTCGGAGAATCTAAAAACTGGCTGCCCGACCTTGTTGAAAGGTCGCAGAAACTTGTTGTCAATGCAGGTAGGAAAAGAGCACTGTTCAATTTAATAGTACATGGCATCATCGATATATACGACTGTTAATGTGTGTTGTGAAAGAAATCCTCTCAAATGCATATTACAAGCCAATTTACCTATTATGCGA
Source organism: Cryptops parisi (assembly GCA_034695005.1). Classification (NCBI taxonomy): domain Eukaryota; kingdom Metazoa; phylum Arthropoda; class Chilopoda; order Scolopendromorpha; family Cryptopidae; genus Cryptops; species Cryptops parisi. The sequence continues at coordinate 20,244 of JAQIWH010002308.1, read as the reverse complement.
TTTATGATTCTGCACCTGATTCTTTTTCCCCACAATGTTGAATACCTCATTGGGGGGGGGGGGGGGATAAATAAATTTTGTATCAAGTGCACAAACAATTTGCTATGTTGGCAGATTTATAAGTAACTCCTTAGGCCACATGCAATTGGTGTACAAGTGTGATGTCACCTTCTTGCCAATCATTTTCATTGACAAGAAGCTGATGTCACAGTTATCCGTAAAATCACTCGAATGGAGGCCATTTCAAATTCCCTAAAACATTCTTATGCCACGTTGAGATGCATATTGTCAAGATAAAATTAAAATTATGACAGTGATTAGCATAGGTTCCTTGTTGTATTATAGGTCATGAACCCCAAACTGACTTGGGTCCTGTAATTTCGCCACAAGCAAAAAAGCGAATATTGGATCTTGTGGAGAGTGGAATTAAAGAAGGTGCGAAATGCATTCTCGACGGCAGGAAGGTCGTGGTTCAGGGTTACGAGAGGGGAAACTTTGTTGGTCCTACAATTCTCACAGATGTTCAAGTGAGTTTGTTTTTTTTAACCCAATGATGTATCCTGGGTATCATTAGACGCTGACATCGATACCAATCCTCTTTTTAGCCAAACATGACTTGTTACAAAGAAGAAATTTTCGGACCAGTCTTGGTGGTGTTGACCGTCGACACGCTGGACGACGCCATTAACCTGATCAACAGTAATCCTTATGGAAACGGAACGGCCGTTTTCACAACAAACGGAGCCACCGCACGCAAATTCACCCAGCAAATCGATGTTGGACAAGTAAGATAGTTTAAAAATGTGTACATATTAAACAAAAGTGCTACAGATGTTAGGCTAAACATGGTTTTGCTAGCAATGCGACCATTAAACAGCCTTCCCTTATCCTTCGTCATTCACAGGTTGGAGTTAACGTACCCATTCCAGTTCCCCTCCCAATGTTTTCATTCACTGGATCTCGAGGATCGTTCCTGGGTGATGCGAACTTCTATGGCAAAGCGGTAAGTGCTCCACCATCACAATAAATTCAAAATGTAACGAGTTAATTAATGAATTTTATGGGGTTTCATTTCACGGTAGGGATTCAACTTCTACACGCAAGTAAAGACCGTCACCCAATTATGGAGAGATTCCGATGTCAGTCACACGAGAGCTGCTACTGCAATGCCTGTCATTCGCTGAAAAAGATCAGCTATTAACCCATGTTAAGCTGACAATGTAAGAATTTTCAGAGAATCGCCATACATTTTAAGAGAGTTATATATGAGAAATTAAAAATAATCAGGGCTTCCAATTATTTTTTTTTCCGAGTGTCTTATAAAAAAAAAAAAAAATGTGTAAATGCATATTCCAATAGTCATTCACTATTAAATATTCTTGCAAACATCTGTATTCCGTCTCAGTAAAAAAGAAAATGTCAAATGCAATGCTTAACGAAGATTTTAACCAAGAGCTTAGCTGATTGTTCCACTACAGCGCTTTAACTTAATTTTCACCACTATGTATCTACCGTATAGTATGGGTAATGAGAAAACGAATATGAATCACCCTGTATGATAAATAAGTACAGTCATCTAGTAAAGTAAAATCATTTGTTATTAACTTATTAATACATTTGTAGATTGAAAAAAAGAAAAGAGATATATATTTAAAATCACAAACACTTATCATTACAAAACAAAAATTGATTTAAAAAATATACATAAGAAATATTTCATCTGCTTACCGACGACGAAAAGTACTTTTCCCATTAATACCTATTTCTCGACAACATTATCACTGGATATTTAATTCCTCACATGCGGGCAGTGTGCAATCCATGATTGACTCGTTCATTTCCAATGCTCTATCTTTCAGTAACTTATCCACTGCGGAGACCATATTCGTCAAGTACTGACCTTTCACTGGCATCTGGTTTAAAAGCTCAAGAACGGTTTTCTTGCTGAAATTATTATTGCTATTGTTGACAACGCCACCAGTTTTAAAGTTCCAAAATTTAAAACAAAAACTACTCTACTTACGAAAACTCTCCAATAAAGTTCCTAAAAGATATTTCCACGTTGTTTGGATACTTCCCAGGAGCGATTTTAAATGATACGAAAAACATCGCGTGAGCTTCGACACTGCTGAATTCCACAGTGAACCTTTCAAGACAAAGAAACCAAACTTAAAACACGTTTGTATTTTACATTTCCACCACTATAAACATTGAGAATACAGGTTTTCCTTATTTATTAAGAATTTAGAGTTTACATTGATTTACAACTTTTTCCTGAATAAACGCTTACGTACAAAAATATAGGCTAAAAAATTTTTCCCTCAACAATGATTATAGAATTATTTCAATAGATAAATAAAATCTTAATTAAAAATTAATTATTCTTGAGCAAGTAGCTAACTAACTAATTACAAGGTTGTTTCTACGATATAGAAACAACCTTGCTAACTATACAGTATTTTATTTCTATTAAAAAAACTGATTACATTAAAAACCAAACACCATGAACACACAAAATTAAAAAACTAATTGAACTAAATCAAAAATGTTAAAAAACAAACCTTATACCCAAATGTAATGAATGAATTCGAAATAAAACAAAAGAAAACTTACTTCATATCTTCCAGAACACTTTTGTGTGTCATGTCGATCCGTTTAATTTCCAGCTCCAGCCCCTTCGCAATCGATACCATTAAGCATACATCCGATACGACCTTAAATGAATATTTGAAATTTATTAAAAAAAAAGATTTACAATGCGGGTAGTCGTCAATTTATGCGAGGATTACGTCCTGCAAGTATTTTATCTGCAGTTCGGCTTGTGCATACCTTGTGCGCATCTAACGCTGTGTACCGTTTGGTGATCACATCAATTTCACCAATTCCTGCCAAAACATATTCTTGAGCAAACCTCGTGAACTCGTCGTCAGCTTCTGCAAAAATAAAAAATAAAATTTTTTTGCACATATTTTGGTGTGAAACATGAAATTTTCAAGCCAATAAGGATCATATCAAAACATAGTGGCAGAAATTTTTACCAATCACTTGTTTAAAGACAAGTAGTAATAAAAACAGACATTTTTTTGAATTGCGATGTTCCTTGTAGCAAAATGTTTGTAAAAATCGAGAGTTTCCTGTACGAGATCGGATTCAAGAGTCGGGAATAGGTTTTTCGCTTACCCGTTCGTTTGGATAACTTAGCAGATTCAATGTAAGAGTTGGGAAGAATTTTCAATTTTTCTGCAGCTGGACAAGGAGGAGCGGGTTCTCCAAAAAGAATTTCAAGCCGCAACGTGTCCCTCAAAAAAGTGAGTTTTAACAACTGTTTCGGGTCCGTCGGTTTCTTGGCTTCGACGCAGGCTTCACTTAAACCCCTGTTAAGAATCAAACAAAATCATTCACCAACGCCTTATCTCATTTTCATTTAGTACAATTATTCCTTCAAATGCTATATATTTAATAAAGCCAAACTAAAATTACTATGGTAATTTGAAATGAATTCTGATAGCACTTAAAAGCGTACAGTATAACTTCAGTGTAATGCAGTGTACTGCATAGTGTAATGCAGTGTATTGCATAGTGTAATTTAGTGTATTGCATAGTGTAATTCAGTGTACTGCAATGTATTGCATGCACTGCATACCATGTAATGAAGTGCACTGCATATAGTGTAATGCAGTGCACTGCATACTACAGTGTAATACACTGAACAACTGCAGAGTATTTTACACCGATACTCCAGAGCATGTTTTGAGGTGTTTTACAGTTCCTGCACTATTTGTATTTTCAGTTAAGATTGTTGGAAATAAGTCACTGTGAAAACGTTCTTATGCAAATGTAAAGTAAGCTCACCAAACAGCTTTCACTGCATCACAATAGTGTTCGAGTTCTTTCTTTTTGGCGGCCTTTAGTTTGCGCCGTTCTTCGAGCCTGGCATTCTTTTCGGCTATTTCTTTGTCCAATGACATATTTCGTTCTTGTGCTTTCTTCAGTGCACTGAAACACATCGAGTGAGAGGTTTACTGTAGCAATAAAAAAATTTCATGCACCTGTTTTGAAACATCGTGGAAAAAAATCAACTACGTACTTCAAGATTTCAACACGCCGTTTCTTGTTTTCATCCAATTCAGCTTGTTTGGCTGCCACAACTGCTCGTTTTTGACGTACTCGTTCATTGGAAGCTTCTATTTCCGCGACCGATGGAATGGATTCTATTTTTTTCTTCAGAACAAGGTTCACTGAAAATACAAGTTTCATCATTAGGGACAAGAAAATGCTGCAAAGTGAAGTGCGAGTGTGTAATGACTGAAAACACTTTTGTAGCATCCAAGAGCTACGCTTCAAATCGCAACGAACATGAGCTTATCATAATTAGATCACCTAGTTTTTCTTACGAATTTTCTGTTTATCGTCATTAGTACTGAAACGCCCTTGAAAAAAAATTTAATCGTTCGTTAAATACACGCTCACCTTGCTTCAAGTTTTGTATTAGATCTCTCATTTTAGTGCGCCAAATCATCCTATGTAGTTCTCGATTTTTATCGTGAACCTAAAATTTGACCAAAAAAAAATAAGGAAAGGATAATCCGCCAGTTATTTTTTGTTTACTTTTTTAAAAATTAAATAGAATGGAATCATAACAGTCTCTACAATAGCTCGAATAATCAACAATTTACTGTAATAAATTTTAACATGTTCCTTACATGTGTGTCCAGGTTCATTTCCTGTTCGCACGAAGACTTTCCTTGGATTTCAGGTACGGGAGAGAATTCCAATGGAACACGCAGGTGGGCATCTGCAATCGAAGCCGAGTTTTAAAATGACAAAAAATTGAAATAGTTTTAAAATAAACCAGAAAACCATTTTTAAATTGCATTCAGTAGAAATGCTTTTTCAAAAGTACAAAAATACAGTGTGTCCTGATGTGCAGAATAGCGAACAAACAATATTATACAGTCGAACCTCGTTAAACCGCCACCCTCGATTCTGGACAGGAGTGTGGCGGTGAGCGAGGATAGCGATTTAAAGGAATTTAAGAATTCACAAGAATTTAACATGTAAAGTATGGGAGGAAGGTTCGCTCTGCGCACTTTGTAGCAAAAAACGGGGGTGGCAGTTTTAACGAGATTCGACTGTACTCCTATTAAGTATTTTTACACAGCAAGCGATTTCAAGAGTGAAATTGCACATCGTATAAAACGAGTAAAACTCCGACCGCTATCATAAATTATTACACATCCTCGTTCCTCCAACAAATTACAAACAAATTTATATAAACGAACACTCCGTAATTGATGAAACCACAGAAGGAAAAAAAACATACCATTCGCAAAGTCGTCATCTTTTTTCGCGTGGGTTGATATTGACTTGACTTCACTGTCGACAGGCAACTGCACTTTCATTGAATCCTCACTTATGATCGATTTCACATCTTCATCAACCGGAAAGGTGTCAAAATCAATATGAGATGGCATGGATGGTGCGGAAACATTATCCGTAGACGTTTCGAACGAGTTGTGAACGAGAAAGTCACAAGTGATATCGTTTAGCATTGTGTCTTCCGAAACCACTTTTCCAGAAAATTGGAAACTTTCACCACGGTCGATCTCCGGTTTCTTCAGCGCCACGGCGCCTTGTTTAGCATGGCTCGAAGTTCCATGTCGCTTTTCCGAAGACTTAACAACATGTCTCGACTTTTTCGGTACCGACTTTGGTGGCGTCAGACACGAATTGGAACGTTTTTCTTTCACCGGTGTAATGAAAGATGACATCCTTGACTCGTTGCGAAGAGTGTGAACATGAGTCGAAACAGCTTCCTGTCGAGGCGAATCATCCATCATTGTTGGAACAGAAACATTTGAAACAGCATCGGTTTCCGTCACGTCCAGACATTTGCTAACGAACGACACAGGATCTTCTGTGACATGGACAGGCGACTCCAACCTTTTATCGTCCCTCATCTCTGATGAAATGCTCGAAGAGGCCATTTTCGGTCTTTCAGTGACGTGCCCGTCCAATTCTTCTTGACCATCTTTCGTCGATTCGTCGAGACCACAGAGAGAGTACTTTGACATGTTACTGAACGACAGGTGATTCATCGACGCTATGACACGATTCGACTCTCTCAGCAAATAAAAGGTCGATTCGTTTTGCATCGATCCGTCGGCGAACGAGCTCATTCTGCGATCGACCGAGACGCTTGCGATCATCGATCTACCCTCGGCCATCTCATACAATGGTTCGTCGTCAACTTCCAATTCGTTGGCTGCGTCTTCTGACATCAGCACATCCGTGAAGCTCTTTAAACTTCCACCATCGCTCAAGTTGAATTTGCTCGACGGCGAAGCGCGTGCCGTGAGCCCGGAGTACGACGACGACGACATTCGAGATCGGACTTCGTCACTGTTGGAAACGATGCTAGGCAGCGTTCCCGAACTGGCACTGAATCTTGTGTCTCTTTCCTCACCCATGTCTTTCACACTTGCATCCATTCCAACATTGATCGATGACGCATTTCTCTTTACTTCAACGGTCAGCGATTTGTCACCAACCACCGGACGTTCTTCAATTTCACTATGCGTGTCATATCCGCGTTCCTTTTCGCACATGCTGCCGGTATCTGAAATTTGAACCATGTTATTTTCAATTATGGCTTTGTGACTTGTACAATCATCAAACTTTGTACTCAACTTACATGGGTTAATAATTTCTTCCGTGTTCTCGTTTTCCTCGACACGGACGATTTCTGCCACTGAACTTGTCGTGACGTCGCATGACGTCCCGGCATCTATATTTCCATCGTCCGCATTTTGGCACAAACTAGTTGAACCATGTGAAACATCGACATGTGCCTTCATTACCATACTATCCAATCTCTCGTTTTCCAAGTCTTCCTCAGAGTGGACAATTTCTTGTACTGAACTGGACGTGACATCTTTGTCACATGGCTTCCCGGTGTTTATATTTTCATCTTCCTTGTTTTGGCACAAACCAGTTGAACCGTGGATAACATCAGCATGTGCATTCACCACCATACTATCCAGTTTCTTGTTTTTCGATTCTTCCGAAAAACTAACGACTTCCGCCACTGACCTCGACGTGACATCTTTGACTGGCAATTTCCCAGTATTTATATTTTCTTTGTTTTCATCTTCCGTGTTTTCGCACAAACTAGTTAAAATATTGGTGACTTCAGCATGTACGTTCATTAGCACGCCATCCATTTTCTCGCTTTCCAATTCTTCCGAAAAACTGACAATTTCGGCGACCAAGCTTGACACGCCATCATCGTTGGTCTTCGGGTTTTCTCCATTTTCATTCGCACCTCCGCAGATTCCGAAACTTTTCTCACACGGCCGTTCGTGAACTACTTCTGGTTCTTCCGCGGCCAAAGCTGAGCTGTCGATGACATCAACCGTTTTCTTTGGCGGTGTTTCATCTAGTACGTTTTTACTGACATTGATTTCCACTCCTAACTGTGAACTGATTTCACTGAAGATTTGCTCAGCAGTGAACGTCTTCTCACCGAGTGATTGACTTTGGTTGAAATCTTCAAAATCGGTGCAAGAACGACTAAGACTCCTAGATTTATCGCCATTCTTCAAATCTTTCATCTCGTTCGGCAAAACATTTTCGCGTGTTGAGTTCTCGGACACACAAGTTGAATCGAATGCGTTCGTTGTCATGTCAATTTTCTCATTGTCAGCTTCTTCCACCATATTGACATTTTCCACAACCGAACACGACACGACATCTTTTTCTGCATCGAAATTTTCTTCGTTTTCAAACACTTCTTCTCCGCAACCTGTCTCACGTGCACGTCCAAGAGGATTCAGGTTTTCTTTGTTTTCATGGGCATTTCCGCCATCAGTCTCATCTGCATGAGTTTCAACACTATCGCATGCATCCGGCTGGACGACGTTTGCGTTAGGCTGACTTATATCATTACACGTGACTTGCGTTCCACTGGCATCGCTGCTTTCCGATTCATCCGTGAGACCCGGCGATTCTTCAACAACATCTTCGTCGTTCATTTTCTTCGGCGGTGTTGCCAAATCCTGGCTTAGACTAATTTCAATTCCCAATTCGGAACTGAATTCTTTGAAGAGATCTTTGGCAGAGAACATCTTGACAGCCTCGGGGGACTGGAATTCATCAACTTCCACCTGATCGATGCACGCGCGAGTAAGATCCATGAGATTGTCATTATTTTCGAAACAAATCGTCTTGTTGGGCAACTCGACGGGCGAAGCGACTTCGGACATCGTCCTTTCGGGTAGACAAGTGAGTTCCATTTCCTGGTTGCCAATGATGGTAGCGTTTATCAAATCGCAGTGGTTTTCGTTCACTTGGGTGGCGTCCATGTTCAGATCCATCGTCACGTCCCCGATGATGGTCTGATCACCAATTCCGGTAGGCCTTGCAGCATTCGCTCGATCGTTGTCGGTTAGACAAACGATAGAGTCATCGAGACGACTTCGTCTGGAGGCAGAATGACTGTTGAAATCATCTCCAGGAACGTACAACGAAGAAAGACTTTTCCTTTTCCGACTCTTTCTCTTTCTCGGCTCTATCGCCTCACTGTCTGGCAACTGCAACAAGAAAATAAGTTGAAATAGAAATATAACACCCCCAACTTGTGAATTATATAATAAACTGCAAATGACTGAAGATGGATTTAATAACTAACTGCTGTACATAGATTTTCTTATTTTGATACTTTGTACAGAATACCCTGTATCATGTAGTTAATTTTGCTGTTGGTGTATTAATAAACAAGTGATTTGTTCCCAAAATACAGTAATCCAACACTCGCTGGTCCGATAGACGTCGAATTGGAGAGACTCTACCGTATATAAATTACTGAACTAAAATGCTCTTTTACAGGTTTTTCGAATAAATAACAACTCACCACAGTCACTGGGTCAACAATTGAGTTTCCTCCCTGATCAGCAGCTTTGGTACTGTTCTGTTTCTTACAAATGCTATCGTAAAAAGTTATTAGTTCTCAAAAATTATTTTGACTCTAGTTTCATAAACAGCTATTGTTATTTAACAATATAACAGCCATATATTTAACAATTGATTCAGAGAGCGTTAATATTATACCTTTTAGTTAAAAGATTCTGTGATGCAGTCGAAGCTGAAAATGTAAAAAACACAAGTCATAAATAATTTAAAACATCTCACTGAAGCATGCATATTAATATACGTAAATGTGACAATCGTTACACACGCAGATCGTTTTATATCTATAGTCAATCTTTTGAAAATACAGTGAACATGTCATGTATGTGTCGATACAATGACCACATATGATATATCATTCATCCGACTCGGATAAGACAAAAACACAGTCGTATAATTTTTATGTCGGGCATGTCTTAATTACATTATTTCAACGTTCACTATTTGCACGTCACATCACTCAACAGGAAAAGAAGAATACGTACCATTACTCCACAAATCGGCATGCTCTAACGAGTCAGCTTGGAATTCCCTGCAAGGGATAAAATTCATGTGAAAAAATTCTGTTCAATCAATAAAAAACGCATATTAATGCATCCGTTGACACGTACATGACTTGAGTGGTTTCGGCAAAACTGACTCTTCTGGATGAAAAACGTTTCGTCCCATCTTCAGTCTGTAATCAAACAACCAATCTCATTTCAAAGGGTATGCTTTTAACTTGGCACAACTTTAAACAAAAATAACGTAATTTTAAACAAAAATTCAAAAGGATTCGTACCTGTTCATTACCACCTATTTCGGCGAGTACATTTCTTATAGGTGATTTGCTCATTTTCAAAATCTGTTTTTTTAAAGATAATGAAAGTTTATAATTAAATGAGCTTCAAGAATATGATCCAAAACTCCATTTCGTTCTTATGATTGGTGGGGGTAACTTACCGAGCTTGGTCTTCGTTTCTTTCTTTCTTCCATAGTCAATGACCTAAAAATAAATAAATAAATAAATGAAACTCTCTATGGGCATAGCATTCGGTGCCACCATTTGAGAATATAAAGCGCATGTTTATATTGTTTACCAATAGTAGAAATAAGGTGCAACATTACTGATATCTTAAATAGAAATCAGTCTCAGTACTCTACAGTACATCTTTTTGAACTCACATTTTATAATTTGGAATGCACAGTACTAATATTAGAACGTTGACAGTACAAATACAATTCCAAGTTCAGTTTCATTGACTTTGTAGTAACAAGTCATAAACACATACTTAGAGAGATGTAGATAGTATTGCTATGCTAATTGTAAGTTACTATATTATTCGAATCGAACAGTACTCCATTTCAAAACAGTACTCCATTTATGTTATGTTTGTTACATATGTATGCAAATTAACTTACACGTTACAAGTTTCTTCGTTTTCCATTATCGTAACTTGATTGTTGCAAAGAAAAACGCATATTATAAAACCATTTTATCCAACGAATAAAGACAAAATTCGTTTCATGTTTCGAGCTCAAAAAGTTAAACGCTCTGCGATTGGCTCGACTCAATTCAAAAACCGACTCTCTGGTTGGTTGCCAAGTGATGACAAGCCCAATGTTGAACGGTGAACTATTTATTGCTGACTGTGAACCGTTAGTTATTATTATATGACGTCACTAATTGGTTTGTGATACCGTCAATTTATGTCATTACATTTAAAATAAAATTCACTTTAACTGCCGTATTTCATTTATAACCATGAACAACTAAAAACAATTGGTTTATAATCAATTTAATTTACCCATATTATAAAACAAGTTATAAATTTGCAGTGAAAACGTCCTTCAATAATGACGTCACCTACCTTCACAAAGCACTACATAAGTTTATCAGTTTTACACGTTGATTCGACATTTCAACTAATGGCGTTTTTTCAAACGGATAAACAACGGGTCTAAATAGGAAAACCTGTTTAAGGCCATTTATTTTTTCAATTCTATAACATCGTAGTCTTTTTTAAATAATTAGCATCGTTGGAGCATCAGAATGTTTAGTAAAGTTTAATGGGTAAGTACATATTGGTGCTCATTTCTGATCGAATCAAGTTACGTTCGTGATCTCTACGAACCTTTATTTTCTGCTTGACTTTTCAACTTTTTATGGTCAGTAAATTGTTGTTATTATTAATCGTTATTATCATATCAATAATTATGGTAAACATGAATTTAAGTCCTCAAATCAGGGTACCGAAAGCGCAAGGTTCAGAAACAGGTTCAGGTTATATTAAAACAAAATCATATGAAACAAATTTGTAATTGATTAATTTGACAACCTAACCCGGCCTCTGTACCCACCCATTACATATTTTTGTTTTAAATTAACCTGATTCGGTCTGTATGGGAATAACATTGGTCTCACCATTTGAGGACCTAAACTGCATGTGATTTTTCATTATGTTTGTAAGTTGTATTTTTAATAGGACTCCACAGACTTAAAAAGTTTTTAATTTGCAGTGATTCTGTGGAAACTAACAAACCATGCAACAAGTCCAACCTATAACGATGGTCCATTGGGCCATTCTCCCAATGTTTGAAAACCAATTGGCAGTGGAAGGATTGCGTACGTGAGTATGAATTTCCGTCTTTATCTTATGTTTTGAATATCCCTGTATACAGAGTGTCCTAAAAACTCTATAATAGCATTTTTAAAGTCAAATTTTAACCACAGATTTTGCGCATCAAAGCATAGTCTATATAAATATGGATCCGGAAATGCATATCTAGAGCGATTTTGTGACTAGGTCTATGAAAATACATGACCACCCTGTCTTATCTCAAGCATTTCTGGACCTATGTTCATATGCATTTTTCATGCATAATATCTGTGGTTAAGATCTTTACTGGAACACCCTGTACTGTATATGATAACTTACCTTGAGTGTAACAAAAAAGAGTACTTTAAAAAGGAACTGAAAGTGAAACAATATTTTTGTAATTGCACTCTCCGATATACTTTGAGGGTTTGTACCCCATGTTATACCCACGCTGTAACAACCTGCAAAGGGTGTGACTAACAGCGTTGTCAAGCTAAGACCTGTGGTATATCCGAATCAGTGGTACAAACGCCAGTTTATCCAGAAAGAAATATGTACATGTGTATGAAAATGTTATCTTACTCAAAATATATATGATTTAATTATTACGTTAACATAGCGTCCCAAATATAATGTCCATGTTTCAGTTGTTAGTTCTTCAGTACCTAGTTTTTGTGTGTTTCGTTGCAGTGACAACACGTGTAAACAAATATGGAGAACAAGTCCAATACAAGATTGCATAACGGATGTAATACTCTGCACGAATTCCGGTTCGTTTTACCATTTACAGGGGTGTATCGACAAGAAACGATCAGTTGCTAACGGTATTATGGTTTATACTTTTATTTATTTATTTATTTATTTATTTGACGGATGGACATTTTTTCTTAAGATGTGACGATTTCCCTTACTACAGGATTTTCAAGTTATTTAGTCAACCAATTCTACAATGGTTTTCCCGCCGATTGGAAAAACTTGGTGGAAAGATGGCAGCCGAAGGGACCATCGTCTAGGTAAAAAAATTTTAAACCTCGGTTGCGAGCCGAAGTTTGTATGAATTATATAGAAAATATTTCTCACTTTGTTATATTTCACAGAAATGAGAATAGCAAACAAAGGCTTGTCAGCAATTATGTTAAAGAAAACGACAGTTTTGTCGGTCAACCTGGTGAGTACTAAAAAACAAAAATGAAAACGGTTTTAATTCACCCTAAACAAGTTTTAAAATTAGTAACTCGTTGAAATCCTTCATTTTAATAGATAAGTTACAAGTACGGACACGTTACGGACGAAGAATCGTTCCACCTCGGTTTTATCAAATCGCCAATACGTCAGTCAGCAGAAAGCTGCAAGCTAGTATGCTGTCGTACAGTATGAGCCAAAAGACCAAACGTAGCCAAGTAAGTAATAAGGAAGCTTCTGGATTTAAAAAAACAATTATGCTTTTTGGGTGTCAAATGCTTAGTTCCGTCAATTTTTTATTTTTTCAGACGGTGGACAGTTTCAACTCGGATGGCAGTTCAAGAACGTCTGATGATACGGGGAATTCTGACGAGGTTTTCAAGGTACCGAAGAAACGGAGGCAAAATGTTGCTTCAAAAACCACCAACGTCAACAAGTCAAACACCCAAACGAGCTCAGCGCGTCTTACCACCTGTAAAGATAATCACGAAAATCAACGCTTGTGCGAAGATGAACACTCACACATGGTTTTTCCGACTCCAAAAGCAAACGATAGACCCAACCTCGAGTCGTTCAGAAATGCATGCTTGAGACGAAAAGTGGAAGTAAAAAACAGGACAGTGAACGGTGACGATAATCAACCAACGTGTGAAAAAAATTCAGATGTCGATCGTACGCTTAAAAATCAACGGCAGCAAAACAGCGTCATGTTGGACGTTACGAGTCGTAAACTGAATAGGGACTCGAGTGATTGGAATGTTAAGCAGTGCACTGTGGTGGAACGTTCGCCTGCACGTACTGATGAGAACAGTGAACAAACTAAATGCTCAGGTGAGTTGCTTTTGCCGGAAGTGTGCGAATGTAGTGTTGTGATTCAACGATTGGGGGTGAAAGAAATTAATCAGTTTTGCAAAACAAATACCCAGCACCGAGCATGCGAGGACTCAAATCCACAAGTGAATAATGAGATCGACTTGAAGTCAAATAGAGAATTAAATGCAACGAAAAGCAATAGATTGGACGTGAAAACTATTGTGCAAAAAATTGAAAATAGAGTTGAAAAAGAAAGGAAAAAAGCTTGGAAAGCTAAAATGCTCAAACAATTTGAACTGAAAAATACTAAGGGTGAGTACTGATTTTTAAAAATGTTTTGTAAGGGTACCGGTTAGTTTCCTTGTAAATGGTAAACTAACCGAAGGCTCTGGTGTAAAAGGGTGTCAAGTAACATTTTTCCAATTTTGAGGGAAATGCGTTTAAAGATCTGAACTTGCATCGCTGTCTATGGGTCACTTCAAAATTTTTTGCACTAATATCTTTGCAGATATTATTGTTGTTTTGCACAAAATTATGTGTCAGGAAGATAGAATTGCACATTCGACTCATTTTTTGACAAAAATTTTACTTAACACAACTGCGAATAAACAATTTTTCGTTTAACACGCACTTCTTATTTTCAGTTGTCGAGAAGGAACCGGAATGCCAAAATGGTACAGCGGATCGCAGAACGAAAAAGACGAAATCGAATAAACGAGCTGCAGAAGATTCAGTGGCAGAGAAGCAACCAGAATGCCAGAAGGGTGTTGCGGATCGCAGAACGAAAAAGAGGAGATTCAATAAACTAGCCGTCGATGATCTGTTTTTGACAACTCCGTATGAAACGGGCAAAAGGCAAAAAGTAAGTGACTTGGTTGATCTTGTATAAGAAAAGGCCGTTTCGTTTTGCTCTTTCAAATACAGTGGAATCCGGTTATTATAATCACGGGTGATGTTATCAATCCGCAATTGTATCGCAATTGTAAGATTTAGTCAACTTTTAACCACAGATGCTACGCATCAAAACAAAGCAAAAAAGTCCATATAAACATGATGAATACCCTACAGATGAATACCCTACTCATTTGCATACCTACAGTGATTGTGAGACAACAGGTTATGCATTTGCATGAATTCACCCTGTGTTATCTCGGAAGGGAAGCATTTTTCGGATCCATTTTTACATGTGGTGTTGGCTTTCATTTTGATGCGTAGTAGCCGGTTGAAATTTGACGAACTTTCAAGAACACTGTGAACGTAATACATGACTTGATACTCACAGCAATATCCGATTTGTTAGCTATCTCCTGGAATACTGGCTCCATATACAATATCCGCAAACGATTACGTGCCAACTCCAGTCATGTCGGCAACCAACGTTCCACCGCTTATGCCTGCATCCAGTAAGCGAACTCCAGGATTGTCTCGTGCGTCCAAGATGATCCTCAAACGTCCTGCAAAGTAAGACAAATTCACATACACCCAAAAAAATAATAATTATAATAATCGTCTCATTGCACATGTTCATTTTAAAAAACATATCTTAACATTTTATTATTTTTTATTTTTTTGCAATCATTGTTCTGTCTTACTTTGCAGAAAATGTATCCAAAGGAAGAAAGCACCCAAAAGACAACTTGTTCCAATGCCGGTTGTCTCAAAACCAAAACGGAAAAGACGCAGTCCCAAAATACGGAAACTTCTCGAAGCGGAACAAAATGAAAATGGTAAGAAACAAACGTGGTCCATAAAAATTCAGACATCTTATTTGGAATACGTTTAATGTTTCTGTTTAGAACAGCTACTATATGTTGTATCTTTTATTTTTTTGTCTGAATGTGATTTTTGTTTTTATTTTAGCGGATTATTTGGGTATCCCCAAAATCACAGCTGGCAAAGGTACTATCAAACTAAAGCAGCAGCTACGAGAATTATTGGAATTTGAGAACAAAGATTACGAAGCTGATTTCTTCAATAGCTCTCAGCTTAAAAAACCATTGGTAAGACTCGATTAATTTCACAGCATAGGCCGATAGTAATGGGTGTCTCCTAAATAAGTACCTGCTTAAGGCGCGTTCACGGGGTGATAGTGTTCAAGGTGGTGCTGTGGTGATACCGACAACTATCCTCGTGTAAATGAGGCTTTTATACAGCCTTATTTCTATTTTTCACTTCAAACCGCATGTGTAAGGAAGTTATTGAAATATACAACCAGATACTTACATTTGCGGACACCCTGTATTACCATACTGTATATTAAATTTATAGAAATTGTCGACTAATTTCGGTTTGGGTCTTGTTTTCACCTAGCTTTCTGCAAGTCTACTAAATACGCCACACCGTTCGTTCAGCGAATCGAGCAGCGGAATGCAGACACCGACTCTTGAACAGATGTCGGTGTTGGAGCCAACATCGTTTCAGCAAACTCCCAAACTGCCCGACGATATGTTTCCAACTGTCAGCGAAGTTGATCGGTAAAAAAACAAATAGTGCATAAATTTGGTATTTAGTGTTATAATTTGCACTGAAGTTCGTGCATTGTGCAAACTGTAAAGCTTGTCTAGTAGGTGTGAAGAAATTATTCTGGGTGGAAAGAATGGATATTGAGAAATTTCCATCGTAATGTCTTTTTAACTACAGTTATTAACTTTTTACTGTTGATGCGTGTTAACAGTGTTACACCTAGTATGACATTTTTCCAAAGATGCTAACAACACGGAAGGTCCTTAAGTTATGGAATGGTTACAATCTTGAAAATCGAGTTAAAAAATGTTAATTTAAATTTATCACCATCTCGAATCAAATTATGTACAAGTATAAACATATGTCGCTACATTTTACATTGACGTATTTACTACCACTAACTGTACAATTTACATTGAATATGGAAAATAATTCAATATTAATTTTTACTACCATCTAGTAATAGTCCAATTTTGGGTTCTGCATGTTTTCATTGAATCACTTCAAAACAGAGCTATTTTTTACTTGGATTTGCTGTGTTTTGAAGAAAGTCACTTAAATGTGCTTTTCGTACTAAATTCGATATAGTTTCAAAATTGTTAAGAATTGTTACTTACAAAGTTCAACAGTTATTTTGTTGATTTTTCAATGAAGTTTTAAAGCTGAGGATGTATTAGCATTTACAACTATTACCGATTCATTTGCCAGTCATTATAACACAACATATCGTTAAATCAAAAAATTCACGTGTTTTAATGGCACAGTGAAAATTAATTAATTTAGACCTTAATGAGTTTAGACTTGACGTATTTCTCACTAAGCACTAAACTATGGTGTTATCTGAAAAATTTAACCCATGTAGTGTATTATACCAATATAATTGCATTGTAAATTGATGATGCTGAAGTGATTTGCTACACATCAGTATGACAGTTGCATTCTGATTATGGAAAGAAAAACCAATTTGCTATACATTTGGTCCGAGTTGTTTTAATTAGTTGACCTTTGGCTATGGTCCATCATAAACACTGCAAGGATGGATAGGTCTAAATAAATGACAAATTCAACTATATAAGTTTTCTTAACCTATCCATCCTGCAGCTATTAAGATAGACCATGACCAAGGATCAACTAGATAAACTGCAAATCGATACAATTCTGATACATATTGTACGTGTTGCCAGCCTAACTCATAGACTACAAGCCAAACAGTTTGTTTCCTGTTTGTTTTTCCCGTTGCGAGTTGGGTGGCTTTGACCAGCCGTGACATTGGACATTTGGAAAAGTGTAATCACGTTTGTTTGACTTTGAAAGTTTTGTTTTGTCGACCCCACGGCAATCCAGTACAGCGCCTCCAACTGAGCTGTGCAATTCAGATAACGTGATGCTTCCGCTTTTTCAGGAAAGACGTGGATACCTACCTATATCGCAGGAAGAAAGGTCAGAGGTGTCAGCTAAACACACTAGCACAAGAGGAGAGAGACGCTGACAAGGTTTGATAGATATTTCTTTAGTATTATTTTCTCGGAACAATGCAACAATCCGCTTTTATCTCCCTGGGCCCATTTTGACATTTTGGAAATATCCGTTAACTTTTAAACAGTCGAGGCATCAGAGACTCGTTGCAAAGAACCCTTGCTGTTTTGTTTTTTGTTTTTTTTTGTTGGTCACACATCCCGTAGTTTGGGATAATCTTTGAACTTTTGTTAGCGAGAAACTTTTACCAAAATTCGAATTCTTTTCCTTTCAGATACCCTCCGTCGCAGATCAGCTTCAAAGTACGCCAAAAACCGACAAACTCAATATCACCAAGTTCTTCAACATGCTCGAGAAAAACGTCGTTACGGACGACAGCGAAGGTGACAGCGATCATTACTTTTCCGACCTCGAGCCACTCTGAGATTTCTTGGACGCTCCGTCGTAACATTTTTTTCCCCAACTTATTGTCAATGATCCAACTTGTATTATTTTGTACAATTAATTTTTTTTTTCATAGCTTAAAGTAAATCGTTTTTTTACCAAATTAAGGCATCACAAAAAATGTGTATTTTAAAAAATCGATAACTTGCGTTCAATAACAATTCCAAGAAATTATTGGTACTGGTATGCTTTAAGTTTTGTGTGTCAGCTGTTCATAGCAGGGATATGAATGTAAATTACAGTGTCACTGCTACAGTGTTTCACAATGCAGAAAGTTTAAGGGTGGATAAAAAAAATTTCTCTGCTACTAATATAGTAATAAAGTGCAATCTAGTTTACTGTGAAAATGTTACATATTTAAGAAACTATAGGCACGATGTTTTAAAATGTTTGTCATACATTGTGTGGCATTCCTGATACGTACTATATAAATTAGCAGCCTGTTTAAAGCATCCAAACCATGTTGACTGGTCTTATGTAAGATACATTTTATCATTTTGTATGCAATAGTTGATCATGCACAATATCATAATGTAAAATAGAAAACATGGCATGACACTTAATGTTTGTAAATTGAATGTGCATAAAGTGTGGACCTATACTATCAGCTTCTTTTGAAAGCATGAAATAACATCTTGTCTAAACCAAATGTATAGCCATACTAAATATTTCATTTAGCGAGTTAACATTTTGTCTTAAAAAACAAACAATTTGAGCCTAACCTAAAAATCTTGCATATAGTTGCAGAATAGTAATGTAACTATTTCAATGCTAATTTCATACATTGCCTAAACCAGGCTTGACATTCTATAGAATGCCTGAAGTTTATATTGCTGGTAACAACTACATTTAACTGAGATGTTTCCACTCTTATTTGAAGTGCAACTAGTAGGAAAAAAGTTGAATACAATTTGTACTTTTCTTTTTACTATTAAAAAGCCTGTCGATCAATGAGCACCTGTTGTAATCTGGTGATACCATTGAAAAACCGTTTAGATTTTGAAAACTTAAATTGGATTTAAATTGAGCCAATCGGCTATAAGTAGACAGACTTACATTAGCAAATTATTATAGTAGATTTAAATTGCTCTATAATTATAATCATGTTTCTTGATGACCTCAGAAAAGACAATCGATGTATAAAACGTATTTACTTTTTAATTTTAATAATCTTTTTCTTGATACTGTATTTTTTACAGTACAGTATTTTCATGAAATATTCATACGTAGTTTCTTTTTCATATACATTATTCACATTGTCAGAACATTCCCAATTTTACATTCTGCAGTTTCATTTAGGTTGGGAAGTTGACACTAATCTACAAAGACTACTGTTAAATTTACGATTGTATATGACAGTGATACTCATTTTGTGGAACATTAGAGAGTTCTGGGTGGCACTCCTATAGTCCTATTGTTCGGAAAAAAAAAATTTATTATACGTCAGTGATGTTTCAGTAACCAAAATCATATATAATCGAGCTTCCCATAACGAGCTACTACTCCTACAACGAGAACGAGAATTCACACAATATGGTGGGTTCCAGAGTAAAAGTTCTCCATTGCAGAAAAAAGTTAGTAGAAAAAGCTGCTTATCATAAGCGTCAAAAACATGGATAAACAACATGATTTTGGAAGTAAATATCCAATGATTTTTTTTACTTCAAGTATCTCATTTTATTTATTAAAAATTTGTTGTCGTGTTAACCTTTTATTAAAATTTATGTTCTGGGGTCGGGGGGGGGGACGAATGTTTTTGATAAAATTTCGATACGTTTAAAAATTTCTCATTACAGTATTAGTAAATAGCCCAGCAAAAATGACTGGGAAATTTTTGGTGTTCATTTCGAAATTCATTGTTTTATCTCATGTTGCTTCGCAACATTGGATCACGTGTAGCAGTATTAATGAATAACATGACTCGCTTTCTTTGCAAGATCGCCTTGGGATGGAATTTTATTTAAGTCATGTGATGCTGTGTCATATGACGATGCACTTGTTTAGCCAATGACACGCCGATAACGAACTTACAAAGAGATTTTTATCGTTTTATATTACAGTGAGTCCTCGAGTTACGCGGATTCGTAGATACGCGGTTGGTTCCAACTAATAGTGTCGCCCCCGTTTTGTGTGTCTCTCTTGACGACAAAGTAATGTGTTGTTATTAAACGTATGTAGTACTTATTGTAAACAAAATAAACCCCTAGAAATTCTGGAAAAAAAAAGTGAGAAAAATATACAGATCATGGTCAAAAGTATTAGACCACCAAAACACTGACAATTATAAAAATATACAAAGTCCAGTGAATAGACCTTTCTT
>JAQIWH010002307.1:0-25404 GCA_034695005.1 Cryptops parisi | reverse complement strand
TAACTCCCTTTTCATTTGTCACTTCCCTCGGAATTAAACCAAAGCAAATTAACTCGGTGGGCTAGTAATAGATTTTGGTTGTCTCCCTCGTTTTCATGTTTACCCACATAATCATCAGTCACTCACTGCGGGGACTGGCTAGTCAAAGGTTACGCTTGGACACGAGGGGTGGGAAAAAATGAGGGATACGATACGAACTGAGGTCTTGGGCTCGTAAAAATGGTGTACCCGAGTCAACAATAGATTGGGTCCCAATTATGTGGAGAGAAATACATAGAATTTTTCTCTACCCCCTCATATTTTTTTTTTACATTCACCCCGACTGCTGTCAACTTTGTCTTTTGTTACTTTTGGGTGTTTCTCCCCCCGTTCTGTTGTGTTTTTTTTGTTTCCGTTTTCTTTTCATCTATTTCAGACCCGAACGTACGCACGGTTTTCACTTGGGATATCGGTAATCCTCTCTTGTATTTGTTCGATTTTTTGCTTTGATATTGTATGAGTTCATTTTCGAAATGGATTGTAATCAGACTATTCTATTCATCGAATATCATCTGTTATAATCGACACACTGAATACTGTGTCGTGTGACTTTATCCATATAACCATGGTAACCCCTCCAAATACAAATTGTGATAGCCTAGGGTAGTAATATGAAGGATACTCTATAATTTATTTATTTATTTATTTAAGAACAGCACAAAATCCCACAATGTACATGACTACACAAGTGGAAAACATACAGAAAACAACAGATACGAATAAAATGCAAACATATTCAACAATGTTAAGAAAAACAGTACAACTGTATGGAAAATTGTTTTATGATTAATAATTAAAATTAGTATGTTCATTTATCATTTTTGTGATAGTTTTATGACTGTGGAGTGTTACTTGGTGCCAGCTTTCTTATCCGGATAGGTAGATCATTCCAGGCCATGAAGGAGTTAACGGGATAACGATTGTTGTTGAATTTACATGACTTATCGTTTATGGCAAATTTGAACATGTTAGAAGGTCGTGAATGTGTTGGGTTATTATGATATTTTTTCAATCTTAATAATCTCAACATGCAGTATGTATATACTGTATTCAGTTTACGTTGTACATATACAGTAGATACATACAGTAGAGCGTCGATTATCTGAACTAATTGAGAGTCATCGGTGTTCATAAAACCGATTTGTTCGCATCGCATAATCGAACATGAATAGTTTATGTGCATATTAGAAAATAAAAAAATTATTTTTCGAGATTACGAGTACAATATACTGTACGTTAATATTGTGTTGTGTTCTACAAACATTTTTAAAATCATGATGTTGTCTTGGCTTTTAAGTTACTGTTTTTCAGGGATATTACTGTTTGCTTTCGCTTTAGCCTTTTATTTAACCGTGGGATAGTAAAATAAATAACATAACACTGTTTACTCGAATGTACAGTATACGACTTGCATAAATTTAAGTGAAATCTCTGCAAATCTACTCGATTACTCTGTTCGGATGACTGGTCGTTCACATAACCGACGTTCGGATAATCGACGCTTTACTGTATCTATATTGATATGTAGATGCGTAAAGTGTTCCTAGTTATTAGGTTAGTGAACTAATGGTTTTCTACTTTAGCAAATTTGTTACTTCAACGAGCAGTTTTCCGCAATAATATACCGATTTCATACATTAACTGTGACATATTATTACACATACAGTAAAAACAAATGCAGGTGTTTTTATATAGATTTAATTGAATCGTCATTTATTTTAATTCCAAACCGACAGTTTTTAAACTATTAATACAGCACCAAAGAAAATTTGCAATGGCGTAAGACTTATTTTTAGTCTTGTCAATCACAGGTGATTCATTTTCAATAGAACGAGTCCATCCCAAATTTCATGTTTTTATGTACCTGTTTTTGTTTCTTTTGGTTTTTGTTTTTTGTTTTTTTTTTTACTTTTGGATTAGCTTCGAAAATTCCAAATATCGACTTCGCAAAAAAAGGAAGGAAGCGTTTCTTGTTAATAAAACGAAATCAAAAGCCTTGAAATAGTTGGCGCACGAGTCATGAGCACAAAATAATCAAAGGGTTAATGCCTAGAAGGGCGTTGCTCGATACAATACGTAACACCGTCCTGCTCGTATCCTGTGCACTTTTTTTTTTATTATTATTCAGAAATTACCTTCAGGAAACATTTAACGGAAACCGAGTCATCGATGTTCTTGGCGATAAATACCGTATCACATTTTTTCGTATCATAATTGTTTTCTCGGTATCGCAGTTTCTTTCGCGTTTATTGTATTTCCCCCTTTAGTGACATATATACTGGTTGTCTGGTTTGTCGAGACCTGTGATATTTAAATGTTTCCTCAGAAGCGAAAGTGACTAATTAATTTGACAGTCGGTTGACATTTACTGTGATTTGTTTTGTTTTCAAGCGAATTCGATGAAAATGGTGGTTTCATCATTTGTTTCAATATATTTGCGCGATGCTATTTTTTTTTGTGCTAGTTATAAAATTTCACCTTTTCTTTTCATTCCTAAATAAATTGAACATTTTCAAGAATATTGTATATACAGTGTGGGCCAGAAGTCACTACCCATTGCAAATTTTATTGGAAAAAAAAGTACACAATAAACTACAAATGGAATGGTGAACTTATTTTATTGAAGTTAGGTATTTTATAATATATTTTTATTGGTGTTGGGTAATTTATAAGGTTAAAAGCAGGATTATTTTAGAGCAATTTTAATTATGTTTGAAATAAGTAGTGACTTTTGATCCATCCTCTATAATTAAACGGCATTTATCAGATTTTTAATAAAATTTATTAACATGGACAAAAAGCCTATATCCTCCCGCGGAGAATTTTAAACTTACTTGTTAGTCTCTAAGTTTTGTTAAAATCAGTTTAGCAGTTTTCGATTCAAGCAGGCAGATAACTTTATCAAGGTATTAACTCAACTTATGTAGTAGCAACCAATCATGTATATTATTTATGTAATCATTGTTACTAAATTGGTTTTACAGTTTGTTCTAACACGTTATAATGGGTTTAGTTATCTTAACGACTACTGTAATTCCATGTGTATTGGCACAAGACTTACATTTTTTGACATATACAGTCCTTGCTCTTTGATCTTTCAGAGATATACTTATTGGAGTTAGTGGGCCATTTGCCCGTAGCGATGGTTTGGATTTGTTTGCATACGATCATGGCTTCTTATACAGTATTATACTCCAACTCCAGTACTTCAGTATACTACGTCATGATCCGATGACATCATTTAATTACAATGATAATCTAATGATAATCGCTGTTTTGCATAAAGTCGAGATCATTGCTGCACTTGAACTCTTTGGAATGATCTAGTATTCTTTGAAATGTTTATTTTATTCTTTCGCTAATGTACTTGATGTAATGGTTAAAAAGTAACTTATTCATAGTCTTTTTATTAGTGGCAATTAGTTTAGGTTTGGATTTGTTGGCTGTTGGATTTGTTTAGCGATGACGTCATTACGTTACAACGGTAATCTACTGATAATCGTTGTTTTGCATCAATTCGACATCATGGCTGCGCTTGAACTGTTTGAAATGGTTTATTTAGTACAATGATGATTTATAACGATTTGTTCGTGGTTAGTTGTTTTTTTTTTTAGTTTAGTATTTATTTTATTCTTTTGGTAACGTAGTTGATGTAGTGATCAAAAGTAACCTATTTATAGTATTTTTATTAGTGGCAGAAAATAAATATTAGTTCAGGTTTGGCACCGTTTGTTTTCGTTGTAAATCTACCATGTGCAACGTTGGTTAATGCTGGTTAAGGTCGCACAATAACATTGGCTCATTTTTATAAACAATTGTAAACATGTTTTCCGTAGCGAATTTTTTATTTTAATGTTTAGTTTAGTAGAGATTACGTTGGTGCAAATATTTGTTTTATTCTTTGTTTTGTCATTTTTAAGTACGTTTTTCTCTCTTTAAATGCTGTTTTGTACTGCTACTATATTTAAGTGAGGGAAAAAAAATAACATCTTAGATTACGGCTTGTACTAAAGATAGGAATAAGACGTGTTATATATATATGTTTTTTTTTTGTCGAGTTGTTTTGCTACACTAATGAAAATAAATGGGTTCGGTGAGGGAAGTGTGGTAATCAAATCTTGAAAATGAAAAGATTATGTCAAGTCACACTTCAGAAAAGAAAGAGTGAGGAAAAAAAATTGAGTTCGGGGCCTTTTAAAGTGCTTCTGGGAAAAAAAAATTTCGGCAACTTTTATATGTGTGTGTGTGTGTGTGTATATGTGCTGTATATATGTATGTATAAATGTGTGACCGTGACATGTTTTTTATTACGTAATATAATTAATAGGGTGCAAGACAAAATCAACATTGACCTCAAAAATGTTTTTCATTGTTA
The DNA here is from genome assembly GCA_034695005.1 of Cryptops parisi. Classification (NCBI taxonomy): domain Eukaryota; kingdom Metazoa; phylum Arthropoda; class Chilopoda; order Scolopendromorpha; family Cryptopidae; genus Cryptops; species Cryptops parisi. The sequence goes on along the minus strand of JAQIWH010002307.1, from coordinate 20,990 downwards.
CTGACACGTTGAAGTGTGTTACACAAATTGCGTACATTAAATATGCATATATTGTAGTGATTTTTTGTTATTGTTCTACGGAGCGTCACTTTTGACCATCTTGAAATTGTAAAATAATGATTAAAAATTATTTCTTTAGTATTATTAATAGGTAGTTTTTTTTTCTGTCAGAATCGTTAATTTATGATAGTACTAAAATAATTATTTTGAACACCAAATTTACAGAAATAACGATAATAAAGTTTTATTTTTTTTTAAAAGTACAATATTTTTATTACTATTATATTACTAATATGATTAATTTTTAGTGTGTTACACAAATGTAATATGGTTGTTGTAGCTAATATATGTAATGATTATTTTGTTATTGTTTCCATGGAGCGTGATGTTAACCACCTTTATATTGTAAAATAATTTCTTCATTATTCTTTACGATTTTTAATAGTAATTTTTTTTTATCAGAATCGTTAATTTTGTAATTATTTTTTAGTAATGAAATTATTATTTAGTACACAAACGTTACAGAATCAACAATTTTGAACCGATAATCAAATTTTATTTTTTAAAGTACGATATTTTATGAAAATCATATTACTACTATAATATAATTATCGGTACTTTCAGGTTAGAGCGGGGCCCAGTTTGATGTTGCTATTTGCTTATGGGTTTATTTTACAAGTTAAGTTAAGAAAAACAAAGAAACGTATTAAATGTATGATTTTGTTTTGTTTTCTTAACCTAACCTGCAAAATAAACCAATAACCAAGTACAAGCAAATAGCAACATCAGACTGGCAACACCCGCTCTAAACGGAAAGTACTTAATTATTTTTCAGTACACAAGTGTACTGAAAAATGAAATGTACTTTTCCTGTATACAAATGTGTACAGGACATATGAATATGGTTGTAGTCAATATATGTAGTGATTTTTTGTTATTGTTCTATGGAGCGTGATTTTTTACTTTCTTTGTATTGTAAAATAACGATTATATTATTTGTTTAATATTTTTAATAGGTAATTTTTTTCCATTAGAATCGTTAAATTTTAGGATTTTCTTAGTACTGAAGTTATTATTTAGTACACAAACTTTACAGAATTAATTATTACGGACCAATGATTATATTTTTTTAAAGTACGATATTTTTATTAGAAACATAGTATCAATATAATTGAAGAACCAGATGTATGAGGGGTAACATTTTGGTAAAAAATGACTTAGAAGCATTTTCGAATGTATCAGGTACAATTCTATTTTCTTGACGCATAATTTTGAACAAAACAGCAAAGATAGTAGAAGAAGTGTGAAGTAGCCTATAGACAGAAAAGCAAGTTCAGATCTTTAAATGCTTTTTCCTCGAAATTGTAAAAATGCTACTTAACACCCTTTTACACCAGGCCCTTCAATTATTTTTCTGAGATTTGTAATTTTCCTCTTTGACTACATAAATAACATTTTCAAAATCTATACACGAAATAAATCGGTAGAAATCAAAAAATAAACGTACGTGTTTAATAATAAAATGTATCACTCTGTAACTTTTATTGTATAACAATAGGCTAAACATTCGAATTGCTTAGTTACTGTAGTAGTTGCTTTAGCTAGTTTTCACAAAGAAAATGAAAATTTGGCGAGTAGTGACCAAGTTTTATCAAGGTTATCGAACACACAAAACTTAAGTTTATAATTATAATAAAACCATATAAACAAATTACAGAATTTGTTTAGTGTAACCAAAATTTTGAACTCTTGACATCGTCTTCTTTTTAAAGAAGAAGTAGATTAAAAATAAACCCCACACGATAAGTGTACACAGTACTGTACAGTATATACAAACAGCTTCCAAATTTAAGACGATTTCTCTTTCTCTTGCACCCTTTTTTTCTCTCTCTCTTACGACGCAAACGGATGGGTGCCATTCGTGCCTTTGCCCCAGTTTATTTTCTCAGGCCTCCTTCTCGTGCCCTTCATTCCAATTTAGAAATTGACGTGGCACGAGAGGAGGAACCCTATATCCACTCCATCCCCACCTACTATACCCTTTTAGCGATTTGCACATGAATCGAAAAGAGAGGGAGAGAGAGAGATGTGAATGAATGGGATTCTTTCACAGCTCAAAGGTGAGGTTTCTCTGCCAGGGTTTTAGGTGCAGCTTTGCATTACGCATTGCTGATGGTGATCGTCTGGGAGAAATTAATTCTACTTCCTCCCACGCCACATGAGGTTTTTCGGTGGGTTACGAAATTCAACGTTTTTTTAAACGAGACTATATATTTTTTGTAAAACAAAACAAAAAAAAAGTTAAGGAAAAACACGTTACAAAAATTATACTCCTCGTGGGGGTTGGATTTTCCAATTTCTAGGAAAATTGGATTTTTTGTTATGCATATGGAGTATAACCCGTTTAAAACGTGTTTTTTTTGTTGTTTTTTTTTTAAAGAAAAATATACCTATTTTTATGTAATTTATACCCCTCGTGAGAGTAGTTATATTATACAAAATCGAATTTGTTTACAATGGATTTTTATGCATATAGAGCTGAATCCATCTAAGAAGTTTATTAAACAATTTAAAAGTCAAGTTGCTCTCTCTCTCTCTTTCCGTGCTAGAATGTTTCTATGACAACAACTAAAAATAAAGCAAACGTAACCATGACATAACATAATAAATGTGGCATCATACAACACAAACATAAGCAGTGACTAATGAGATGAAATAAACATAAAATACTAACTAACGAATGTTGCGAAGCAACATGGGTTAAAACAAAGAATTATGTTTATCAATTGGATCAATTGGATCAATTGTCTCCCGTCATTTTTGACAGGTATACAACTATATACCTGTAGTACGGTAAGTGTAGGTTTTATAGTACATGTAAGAAAACAATTATTTGGCCCACCCTGTTCTCTCAATAGTTTTGTTATACTGTATTAGTTTTATGAAAGGGTTGAAATTAAAGAATGCCTGTTATTAAGTCTTTTATTACATAAGTTGTATTAAATATTATTAATCATCTTAATTGAAATTTTTACATATTTGATGTAAGTTATTTGTTATTTTTTACAGTAATTTTTATTCATAATTTTGAGTTTATTTCTTTATCTCTGTGGGTGTTAGAAAGTTGGATATGTTCACAGTTTTCGTTATAAGCCTATACATGAGTCGAACTCTTAAGACGTTTAACCACTTAAGAAGACAAAATTGTCTATTTCCTATTTTAACAGTAACTGTATTAGTTTTTAGAAGAGGTGAAGTGAATAAAGCATGGCCGTTTAAGAAGTCTATTAAGAAGTGACGTCAAGTTGTTTTACATGTCTTTTGAAAAATCGTCTTGAGCAAGATACTGTACTTAGTGTAGGTGTTCTCATTAGTTATTTTTTTGCAGTCATTTTTTATTCGTTCTTTTTTTAATAATTATTTTTTAGTTATTTATTTCGTTAATATCCTCATCAACATCGTGCGAGGAGGTGAGATGATGTTTATAGAGTATTAATTTTTTTTTTCCACTTGATAACGTTTCACGAACAATACATTATCATCTCTAAAAATAAAGTAGTCAGCAACTTTTAATAAATTCGCGTTGTTATAAGAGAGTTTGTTAATGGACTTGAGCAATAAAACGCAACGCCAAACGTTTCTCAAGGCACCCTTTTTTTTTTAGAATACGACGATGATAATGAATAATAACATCATTCGCAAAACTCGAGTTGTCTCAAACTCTTTTTTTTGTTTTGTTTTGTTTAAATTTCTTTTTTAAATTCTTTGAAATGCACGTACACACATGGCTTTTTAAGAAATTTCAACCTTTTGACCTTTTACGTTGGCGGCTTCGTGAAATAATGCACAAGTTATTATCATCAAGTCTCAAACTTTAGCGCTATTTTGCTTCTAACGGAAAGAGTTGGCGGTGATGACGTCATAGGGTTGGTTAGCTTGTTTTAACGTGTGCTACTGGAAAAAAAGGGTTGATAACTGCGTTCCGTATTACGTCCGTGGCAGTAGATTGTGTATCATGCTATATAAGTAGTTTTACACACCACTTTCAATTGTGTATTTTTGATTTATGAATATATCTGAGTCGATGATTAGTTCCAACCTTGTTTTTCATTATCAACCTAATCAACATTCCAAAATTAACAACCTGATCCTGACAACAACCTCATTTCACACGATGTTATCCTAACCTCATTCAAGTACCGTTTTTATCTGTTAATCGTGTTCTATTTCTGTATGTTTCGAATGGTTCCATTTGACCATATGTTATTTTCACTACGAAAATAACAAATCGATGATTGATGGTTCGATTTTTATTTTCTTATTTTATTTTATTTTTTTAACGTGGGATGTTTATTGAATAATATTATAACGGCGGGTATCAACATCCGTACCGTAACCTATACCACAGGAAATAGAAAGATGATATTTTTCAACTACTAAGTTGTTAGAAGTGTTCAAACGTGAAACGGATTGCTGTTGAACGCAGTCTTTTCAATGTCAGATGAATCCGGTTCAAACTTGAACATCTTTTTTGTAGTTTAATTTGTTTTTAAATTGAACTCAATTCATTGATAGAGACCTACTTTATGTTATTTTGCTTATACGACGGTTTTCAATTACGTATGTTGTATGTTATTAAGTTTTGCACTTGTTCCGCTCTTAAGGCGCTTTTCTGAATAACGTTGTGTATTCATGTGTGTATTTATTCTACTTTTATATAGGATTTTTAGACCTAACTCACGTTATATATCATACTGTTATTAGACTTTCACATGGTTCCGCAATTGAATAAGAAGACTAAGTTCCGATTTTCAGGGATGATTTAGAACCCGACCGGAGTATGAGCAGGGTAGTCGTGTAATGTAATGAAGCCTACATATATATTTAATAATATTTTTTCAAATTATAAAATATAAAAATACTATATACAAAAATATAATACACTAAAAAACTCGATTGTCAAAATTGCGATTATTCGATATTTTGGTTTATCCGAATTATTTTATTTTATTTTTTTATTTTAACAATATAACGACCACTGAAGTCAAACAATTGGTTACAAGAGTTATTCAAATAAACATATACACAATAAATAATAGATATATTTTGATAAAATCAAAAAATAACATAACATACGGTATGTCATTTCAATATAAAAATCATTATATAATCGAAAAATCATTCATATTATCGATAGCTATGGATAATATGGTATTTTATATGTTTTGTATGTTGATAACATGTTAAAAGTTAATAATGTAATCGCGTGTTGTTCACGTTTTTACTTGAACAACGTTGTTGGTTATTTGATACCAAACCAGACATATATATTGAAATTTCGGATTATCCAAAGTTTGATTTATCCGAAATAGGCTTGGTTCCATCTCATTTGGATATTCGAGTTTGTTTGTAAACTATATAAAAAATATATAAATTTTAAAAATATAAAAATAGTTTAAACCAAATAAAAAAGTATGAAATATGAAAATAAAAAAGATTGACACATTTTAATCTTCCAATCCCAGGATTTCTTAGAATTGTGTTAAAACATATTCATACCATCGTGGGCGCACATGTCAAACTACTCCCACATTCCATTTCATTTATCTTTTTTTTTATATATATTTATCTCTTTTTTGGTGTACCTCTTACGTTGGGTTGGGCAACACTAATTAAGTTTATTACATTTAAAAGAAGAATGTACAGGAAAAAACCGAGTGTTTTTATATTTCAGAAATGTTAAAAATTGTAGCCTACTGAATTTCATTGGACCATGGAAAACTAGTGTTTCCGCGTCAAAGAAAATCCGGTTCGAATTTGAACTTGTACAGAATGTGTACACAGAACGCATATTTTAAATAAGTTAACAGGTTGAAGACTTAGCTACATGATTATGTAATCAGTTCAATGTGTTATGTTTTTCGTTTATTTTTATTTTTACTTAAAATATGTTAATTAATTTTTTGCAAGTTTTGTGTTGTAAAAAAAGTTGAGAGGCTCTAGTTTCAATTTTCGGTTTAATCATTTCTATGTCTACTGTCAAACTGGAAAGAAAAGGTTCATTTGTTCGAGTGAGTAATTGGACCTTATACTCTAATAAGGATGTAACAATTATGCTATCAGTCAACAAATGAATGGCGACACATGAATGTAAAAATATCGCACTGATTAATTGATTTGCCGAGATTGAAAAGTTGAACGATGTCATCTATAGATGTCGATAGATGTCAGTTCTTTTATTTTTCCTATTATTATTTTTTTTAATGACATTTGATATATCCCATAATTCCTCTGTACGAAGTACACATTTGAATTGAAGTCGAAGCTCTTTAATTTCTAATATGAATGGTATTGTTTTCGCATTATCGTTTCTGCTTCTATATACAGTATCAATGATGGTTAAAGTTTTTTGATTTCTGAATGTTTCGATTTATGCGAAATTTGATTTATGCGAATTATAACTTATGCAATCTCTGAGTAATTCCGATATTCAATTTGCGTGTTTAGAGTGATTCCATTTTTTGATTTCTGCACGTTTCGACTTATGCGAATTTTAATTAATGCGAAATAAGATTTATGCGATCATTGAGTTATTCGATATTTTTATTTATGCGAGTTTTGAATAATTCCATTTTTGGTTTCTACAATTTTTAATGTATTTATATATATGCAATTTTTTTGGACTTATGCGGTTTTTGATTAATGCGACGGATTTATGCGGTTCTCGTTTTATGTGTTTTTTGGTACATTGAATAATAGGGCCTACAGTAAATTCTCATAAACTACTGTAGATAGCAGTATACGTTCCAATCCCAGCTCACTCACAAATGAAGCTAATATAAAGAGTATGAAAATACATAATAGGGCACTTGGGTATTAATGACCAGCCACTGGTATGAGGACGCCACAAAACAAAACATATTAATTTTAGGATGAATGATAAGTTTCATTTTTAATTCATTTAAGTTTAATTTTAATTAAATTTTTAATTAAATTTTAATTTTAATTTTATTTTTAATGATAAATTTTTTAATAATGATAAGTTAAGATGAATGATAAGATTAATGATAAGTATCGCTCTTTTTAACTAACCTAAACTGGTATCGAATTCCTGTAGACATAAGTACATTTAAATTGCTGTGTAACTTATTTATTTATTTATTTATTTATTTATTTGCAGTTAACTACGCCAAAATTTCCTGTAGTTGTCAAAATAGGCCATGCTCATGCAGGATTAGGAAAGGTAATATTTTATACTATTGAACTGTTTTACACTTCATCGCTTTTTTAAAGTTAAAAAATTTCAGGACTTAATCATTGTTAATTTTGCACACATTAGATTTTTGCTTGATGTTTATTTGTTTGTTTCAGGTAAAAGTTGAAAACCATTATGACTTCCAAGACATTGCAAGTGTTGTTGCAGTGACGAACACTTATTGTACTACTGAACCATACATTGATGGAAAATACGACATTCATATTCAGAAGATAGGCACCAACTACAAAGCCTTTATGTGAGTACTAGAAGTAGACCCGTGCCAAGCACGGCAAGGGTGTTATTATTCAGACTCAACATTTATTGTTTTACTTTCACTTTCACTTCCAACCAATCAACCACCTACCTCCATCTAGTAGCACCAACTGGAACAAAACGGGGCTAAAGCGTGATTGGCACATATAAGTTATACACACACACACACACACACACACACACACACACATACATACACACATAGACCTGGCCTATTCTTATTAAAATACCACGAGTTAGTAATCTCTTCCATTTGTTTTTATAACGTAAAACCTGAAACGCAAAACTTTTATTTCAGGAGAAAGTCCATTTCTGGTAATTGGAAAGCCAATACTGGATCTGCTATGCTCGAACAAATTCAGATGACCGAGAGGTAAATATACCATAAATAATTAATATAATCAACATGTAAAATGTATGTTGAACCGACCATCCTTGAGCTGATGATCGATATTTCGTTTCGTTTTAACTATTTTTTTTATTGTTAATCATTAAACATGTGACTTTGGTTCTTACTAGGTACAAATTGTGGGTTGATGAAATATCAGAAATGTTTGGCGGCTTGGACATTTGTGCAGTAGAAGCTATCTGTGGGAGAGACGGAAAAGAGCAAATTATCGAGGTAATATAAGTTTTCCTTTTTAAAATTTCTTTTATTAAATAAAACTGAAGGGCTTTGGGCAACATAATGATAAGCCACACTTTTTTTTATTTTAAAAAAAATGACATTTTTTACATTAATGTGTCCATCAGTACTGTTTCTTAGCCTGTTACTTTACCACTCTCTGGATTTTCAAAAAATAGCAGCATAATATAGAAAATCACCTAGTTGCTCATTCTATGGAGTTGGCACCAGAAAAACGGCTCTCATGAACAATTTGAAAATATGATTTATCCTTATATTGTCCAAAAACTTTCAATTAATTGTGTGCCACTACTGTTTGCTAATGATTTTAGACTAATTTAGATAAGTGTTCAACAGTTGGTTTATAGGCAATTCTCGGTTTATGAAGGAGTTCCGTCCCGAAATGTTTTTTTGTACATTTTGTTCATTATGTACTTCTTTAAGCCCTGAGTTCTCACGCTACCTATCGTTCGCAGTTATTTTAAAACATTAAAACCATATACTAAACATACTAAACATCTATCTATGCAATACGTTTTAATAACGTATTGCATGGTACTCGTATGTGTTATTAACGGTTTATTGTATTCTCGTTACAATAAATTAAGAAAAGAAACAACAACAAAAAGACATTTGCATGAATTGTAATGTACATTTTAGCAAATGTTGGTGAATCAAACATTCGTAAACCGAGAGTTGCCTTATATTAATTTTCAGAAACTCTATGCCTGATATTTTTATAAAGCATCAGAAATTATGTTAAATAATAATTATTTTAAACACTGTTTAAAAATTAGTACATTTGTACATGTGAGCTCTTAACAGCATAACATGTTTCAAAACTCGAGACATCATGAACTGATCATGAAATGATCGAATCGCAACATATTTTATTAATAATAACTTCAAAACTCTCATATACAGGGTGGACCGAAAAAACTGTCACCAATTTTCAAAGATCAATTTTTCATAAATTGCTGAAGCTCGATGAAAATTAATGTTATTACATGAATGTTTCAATGATATATAATGATGTTATGGCTATCATAGTTTGGTCGTAATGGTCGCGTGAAAAAAAAGTACCCTAAAAAAGTTGTAAAACTATGGTTTTCCTTGTAATTGTGTCATATTTTTTGTCTTAAGTGAACTTTCACGATGCACGATTGCAACAACATATTTTTACAGATTTGGTCTGGAGAATTTGCATCACAAAAGCCAGATGATGATATTTGTATCACGAATTTTAATTCCTCCTCCCTTCGTTTAATATTCATGTTTCACTTTTGCTTTGAACCATTATGCATTAAACTCTTCTTGTACTTGTAAAATCATTTTACAACTTTATTTTACGAGAACCTTTTCCTCGCGCAGTCAGTGCTACCAAACTATGGAAGCTATGACATAAGAGTTATATATCGTTTGAAAAGATATTGAATTGAGCTTTCATGTAGTAGTAATAAATATATGTCTAGCTTGAGCAGTTCAAACTCTTTGAAAATTGGTGACAATTTTTTCCGTTCACCCGGTATTTTGTATTAAATGCCAGCAGTGGCATCACTAGGGATGTGCTTACTGTACTAGGTGATACCATCAGAGGGGGTGACACCAAAATGATTGTTTGTAAAATATTTGTGCAGTGTGTAAGCAGAAATTGGTTATTTTTATAAAGATACCCCTGCAGTTAGTTTAACTTTAAAAAATTTGGTACTTTTTGGTTATAGCGAGGTCCGTCTGATGTTGCTATTTGCTTGCACTTGGTTATGGGTTTATTTTGCAGGTTAGGTTAGGAAAAACAAAAAAACGTATTAAATGTATAATATTGTTTTGTTTTCTTAACCTAACCTGCAAAATAAACCCATAATCAAGTGCAAGCAAATAGCAACATCAAACGGGCCTCGCTATAACCGGAAAGTACCAAACATTTTTTGTAAGCTCAACATAAATGTTCTGAATCAGGATACAGTACCGGTACCTAAACTTTATGCTGAAAAACGCTAAACTTTTATGCTCTAAATTTTATTTACTTTAAATGATTTGCACTCGTGTTCACCAGTTCGCTGTATTTTTGCGCGATTTTATGCTGGAAAGGCTTCAAAACCTGTAACTATGCGCGGTGTTATGCTGGAAAGTCTTCGAAAGCTGTAGCTATGCGCTGTGCTCGGCAGGAAAGCAGTACAATACTGTAGCTATTTGTTAGGTTATACAAGAAAGTTGAGCGTTTCAGCAACTAAATTAACTTTACGGTAAATCGGTGATTAAATCGCGTGAAGCCGTTAGATGGACTCTCGATATTCCTTACTAACGTTTCTAATAACATTCTAGTAAAAATATTTGGTGTCACCCAAAGGGATGTTACACGTACTTTTTTAATCTTCTAATGCACACGTACATCAGGCATGACGTTTTAATTTATATTTTTATAGCTGAAGATCAAGGTTGACACCATGGGGTGGGGGTGATATTATGAGGAGTGAGTGATAATTATTTTAGTGGTGCCAAAAATTGTATTGAACTTATTTAATTATGTGAATGCTGATGCATTCATATAATTGAAATTTCGGGGGTAATTGACATTTCGCTGTTATGTGACGAACGAAAAGTGTTCAAAATGTCATATTATGAACTTTGTTTGTAGATCCTAATTTGGCATTTTTTTTGTGCAGGTTGATGACTCTGCCATGACTCTTCTTGGCGAAACACAAGAGGAAGATCGACGGCAGATTGCTGATCTCGTTGTGCAAAAAATGCAGTTATATTGCAAACCAACAATTGCGTATGTAAACTTATCGCTATCCAGTCATATTCGTATGCGTCAACAACTAAACCACACTTACTAACACATATCTAATACCGACTTTTGTGTATATTTATCATGGAGATGAAGATTATTTTTTTTCCATGTTCTTTGTTGCTACTTGACACGTTGTTTATTTTTGAAGTTTTTGTAATTATTGTTACTTTGTTTGTTGTATTTTAATTTATTTTAAATGTTGTAGTTTGTGAACATTTTTATTTGTTTGCATTTATTTCAATTAATTTTTACGCTTACTTTGGATTTCACTTTTTGTTTCGTTGCAGATACTATTATGTCTATGTGGATTTATCGATGTGACAATAATAACATTTAATTGTGTTTCTCAATCGTTTTTTTGTGTTTCTTTTCTAGTGCTGCTTCATGTTTATGTTAACAAGATATAAAGTAAACAATGCTTTCAATTACATATTTTTTTTTTCAATCTCACTTTATTTAATAATTTTTTAATATTATTTGTTCATATAACGGTGTGCTTTCGAATGCATTTTTTATTGATTACCAGTTTGCTTGCTTGTTTGTTTTTATTATGAAATTTGGCATGTATATTTGGAATACATTTTGCATGCAAATAGTACCTTACATTTTTATAAATCTCAATTTTGAAGTTTTTTCTTTTGTTTGGTTAAATTAATTTAACTTCTCGTGCTATAATTTGTTTATTAATTATTAATGTGAAATTTGCACATTGCATTACAGGCAGGCGCAATCTCGTCAAAGCTTGTCTGGTTCTAGAGGTGGCTCTCCCACGGAAGCTGACAGATCAGCTGGTCCTGGAACCGAAACTGGGACCCATCCTCCACAGGGCACTCCTGGAGTGCAAAGAAGAGATTCACAAAGTAAGTATTTCATGGTTCATTGATCTTTGATGGTTATCGTTTAAATTAGACTAGTGGTCTCCAAAGTAGGGTGTGTGATTTATGGTTTTCAATTGGTATTTTAGATATACAGTATTTACATAGATCGATTTTCTATTGGTGACTTTTATTTATTCATATAACTTAATAATTACTGTATATGTTGTTGTACAGCAGAGTCTCTCTAGTCTGACACTTAGGCAGTGCGACACATCTAGTAATCCAACAACAGTCAGAATGTACAAGAAACTCTAAACGCAAAAATAATTGACGAGTTTCGTGTTCAATGCAATGATATTGAAGATGGACTTACTAACTAACTGTTGCACATAGGTTCTTTTTAGGCTGCTTGATACAGTACCAAGTATGGAAAGTATGGTTAGTATGGAAACAATGATTTGTTTTCAAAATACAGTAATCCGACAATTTGCAGTATTCGAACTCCTGCTGGTCCGATGTACGTTGGATTAGAGAGACTTTACTGTATATGTACTATTACATTTACATATTATATTATAGGAATGACAGAGTTTGGAGACCATTGAATTTGTTGAACTGTTTTACTTGTAATTAGATTTATGGGACGAAAAGAATTATACCTGGTCATTGTTATCCTCTTTAAGAGCGGAAATCAGTTGAAACGTTCGCTTAAGTCTAGCAAACTATGTCAGTATCCTGCTAAAAATATGCATCGAATGCTATTGCCATCTTTTGTTAGATTTTGAAACTTATCCAATTAGCTAAGAGACAGATTCAATATGTTATGATACAGATATACAGTATCTATTGTTGATGTTATTGTTTTAACCTTTTCATGTGTGAATGGTCGTGAACCGTAATGTCAAGAACCCTCAACTACAGTATATATGGTGTCTCATTTGAAAAGTCCCAATTTAACCATGTGATAATATAATTGTATTAACGTACATGTATATGAACTTGTTCTAGATGTCATGGAAATGGAAGGTAGGTTGTCCAAAGGGTTTGGAGGGAGTTTTAAATCTCGTGTTCTAAGCCAGGTGGTGGTTACAGCAGGAAGTATGAAAATAGCGTTTGTCCATAGAAAATGCTCAATTCGTTTAATGGCAGCACTATTATATGGTTCGATTTTGGCTGTGCAACGACACTTCGGTCACGTTTACCACAGAGACCCTCAATTCATGATGGGAAGAGAGTTTGGCCATTGAAACAACATTTTTGAAAGCTGGTTCAGTGGCTAAAACGACGGCAACGACGATATGTGCTTTTTCCGCGACGGCATTATTTTCAGTATTTTTTTGATCTACTGTCCTGTCATCGCCACCACCTGGCTTAAAACGCCAAGTTTAAAATTCCCTCCAAAACTTGGACAGTCTACCTACCATACGAGCATATGATAGTCTTCCTACCAAGAACAAGATGATATATACGACTAATACATTAATTTATTATTCAGACATTTCAAATGGGACACCCTGTATATTAAGGTGATCCTAGGGTGACAAATTGTCTCAGTTTTCCGGGATTGTCCTGGTTTTGAGCACAAAGTCTCTGGGTCCCGAAAAAGTTTTTCTGGATGCGCTTTTGTCCCGGTTTTTTAATATTACCAATAATACATAGACACAGTGATGCTATCTATTAATTTTATAACGTTTTTAAGTTATTTTTTCATATAAAAATAAGTTGTTTTTTAATGTATCAAGTTTTCTTTCATTGAAATCTGATTTATACAAAGTTTTCTGTATGTGTAGCCAAACGAAATGATATTAACATATCAATATTTTGTATTGATGTATCGATATTTAACAATTTTATTGAGATTTATCGATATATCGATTGTCTTACCGATGTATCGATATATCGTTTTTGGGTCCTAGTTTTTGGTTTTTGAAATCTGGTCACCCTAGGGCCTAGGGGGATCCTTATATTTAAGTTTTGAAAAAATGGATGGGGTACGTTCTGAATTTGTTCCAATTATGGTAAAAAGTGATTTTGGTATAATCAGGTTAGTTTTGAACATTATTTAGGGGTCGTTAACAATATCTAAAAAATCGCGTGTTAGTGCAACCTACACCTGTACGTTTCACACCAATCTTTCAAACCATGGAAGCAATCTTTAAATGTCATCTATAATGAACCAAATTTTGGGAATATCACTTTTTCGAATCAAAATAGGGTGGTGCTCTTATCCAAAATAAAAAATTCTCCATCCTGTGTATCGTTTCCAACTCTGGTAACGACCTCTAAATTTCATCTGAAATTCTTCATAGCCATAACTTATTAGTTCAACTAACAGTTTACAAAGCCTTGCACACATACTAACCGATGTGAACACTTTGGATGTTTGGTTTATGTTAATGTCAGTGATGTGTATAAAAACCATTCATTTCAGTTTATTAAACTGTTCAAGTGTTTTAATTTCAGCTTCCCAAGCATCCATACCCCGTCGTGACTCGGAGACTTCAGATTCCCGCCCCGCTCCTCCAGCCGGAAAGCGTACGGGGCCCAACGGCGAAAAGGAAGATCCTGAAGATACAATGCGAAATCTGCGAAAGACCTTCGCGGGTATCTTCGGCGATATGTAAAAGCCATATTAGCAAAACAAAAAACCGGTAGGATTAGAAAAGTCGTTTGTTTTTTTTTAATTTTACATATATACATATTGGTTGAAAAACCCGTTTACTTTGGATGATACATATACTAACCACCTCTTGTTTTCTTTCTACTCTGTGTTTCTGTCTACGGTCTATAAACTGTCTTATGAATTACTTATATTATCGGTTTTTCTCTGTCATTGTGGATTAGGTTTGTAGGTTCACAATTATTATTTTTTTCTGATATAATAACAACAAAAATTCGATGTGTGGGTTTTTTTTATGTACTAAGTTTATATAATGAAGGCCACCTTTAGTTATTTTGCCGAAACGTTATTTTTTTTTTTTTTTGATCAGTGCCAAATAAATAGAAATTTTTTGTTTTTATGCTCGATTAGAAAGTTTAAAAAAATAAGTGATATCGGGTACATGTTATCACATTTTCATTTATATTGCATGCCAAAAAAAACAAAAATTGATCTACAGCATGAAATTTTTCTCGATGGCTTTTTGGAATGATTTTCATAAATCTTTGTTATAAAACATGGATGTTCTAATTCACCTGTTGTCTACTGAAAAAAATGCCTTCATAAGCCTTGTTTTTGATCTTTATCAACAATCATGACATGTTTCTATGTAGTAAAAAATCAGTGGATTAGCTGTATGTGCATTTAGAATCGAACAAAACATCTTGAAAAATTCTATATATTGATAAACAAAATAACAACCTCAGTGTTCAATTGCGATATCTATTAAACAAATTTTTGTTTTCATATTTTAGAAAAATTATATATATATATATATATGGAAATTTAATAAGTGGTTGTTTCGAAAAGGCATTTATTCGTAATGATGATGTAAAGTATGATCGTTGCATAGATCATATTTTTCATTTGCATCAAGCCTTATATATGTTTACAAAAAATTACAATAGTTAGCATCATTCATTTGCTAAGTATTTTTTAAACTATTATTTTTACTATTATTTTAAACAGCTAATAACTGGTCGAGTTTTATTTTTGATCTTATTTTGTAAAGATTGTTTCGAATTTTGTAACATTGGAGCTCAGTATTTCATTCTATCGTTGTTGTTGCAAAACTTGGTTTAGTTATTGTGACTAGTGAAAAGATATTATGGTCTCTTGATATGGTATTTTCGGATAACGGATATCCTTTCCTAAATAAAATCCGGAAATGCTTCGAGTACTGATGCTAAACATGGTTAACGAATCGTGGAATAAGATATAAGTAGAATTCATTATTATCATTATTATTATTATTTTTTTAAACACCGCATAATTTTACGATGTCAACGCTATGGGAATCTACATTAATTTCATAATTTCTCGAGTTTCTTCAAAACATCAAAACTTCAAACAAAAATTATACGTATATCTCCGAGGATGGATATTTTTTGCATAGCATGATATAGTATGATAAGCAAAACAATTAGTTCTACGAAATCGGGCTAAAATCTTAAAGGAGATTATTAAATTTAATATATCTAAAAAATTATATTAAACAACGAATTTTTGATTTCGCGGTCTAATAACAAAACAAAAAATTTTAAATTCTATTCGATTTTTAGAAACGAATGTAAAAAAATAAATCCTATATTGAGATTATACTATATTTACAGATTGTATCAGATTGAAATATTACGTGTTACAAAACTGTTACAAGAGAAAAAAAGTATTTGTATAAATTTTATAATATTTAAAAATATTTTTAAAATGTCAAGCATAGACTCCCCTGAAAAAAAAATGTTACGATTTTAAAAATATTTTTAAGCCAGAAAAAAATAATTGATTTATGCATAAATTTCTATTTAGTCATAGTAGAAGATGATGGTGATTGACGAAGAAAAAAAGTGTTCTTATTTTATTTTTAATTTGTTTTTTGACATTTTTAGTTTATAATATGCAAGATGGTTAACGCTTTTACCGGTAAAGACAAAGTACGATGAATTTTACAACAAAAATGCTTTTAGTATAAGTGTTACTCGATCAACAGTGATATTATTATTTTTTGACGTAGAACTACGTCATTATATTTTTATTATCATTTCACTTATTTTTTTTACGAGTTTGGTATTTTATTGTATAGGTTTTACTCGATTGGCCATAGAATTCTATTTGATTATGATTTAACACTTCCTGTTGCTTTCCATCAACTGATATACCAGTACCTGAACGTACGTAAATTAATTTTTTGTATACCGTTGCTCAATGCGTCATCAAAGATAATGGTTTTTCGTTAGTTAAGTTGTTTACGTGCATTGATTTCGATGAATTTTTCGGTAACACATTACCACTCAACAACGTACATAGATAATAACAAAAATAACATTCGATATCTCTCTTGTGATTTTCGTTATCAATCTTTCATTTTATCATCTTCTGTCATTTAGAAATACAAAAACAGGATGTTTTTCAATATCACTTCATTTCGTTGTAAAGTTATGCCACGTTTTTCTTATCATATAGGAATTCCATTAACGGGATTTCTATTAACAAAAATATAATAACTGATTTTTGTTTTCACTACAATGATATGGAGAGCAACAGTTAGTAAAAAATTATATTAGATAAACAATTGTTTATTTTGAATTATGGTTTGGTAGTTAATGATACAACATAGGTTAACTATGAATATTTAAATAAATTTTAATTGATAACTGTAATAAATTCACTGTTGATACGTGGTATGCGGGAAGTTATAAAAAATAAAACAAAACAAATTTTTAAGTTGTAGGCGTTATTAAATGTTAGTTTTATAACAAAGTGTGATATAATAATAACAACAACAACAACACTGATATCAAAGTTTGTTCCAATGGATTTCGAGAGTGTCGTATTTTTCTTAAATTTTTGCAATGCTTGTAGGTTGCATATATGGGAATATTCCAAGATATTTCTATTGAAACAAAAATTGAAAGGAAAACTTTCATATACAGAATCTAACTGGCCATGATTTACAGGTATTTTCTTTATATATATATATCTACACAATGGTATTTTTATGCAAACAAAACACACGGAGTTTTGCCAAGGCATCCATATACCCTCGTTTCTTAACTCTTCATGGTCGTACATTTATTGATGAAATATTTATTTTATTTAACATTGTTTTTTTTTATAGTAATTATTCATATTTTGTTTATATATTAATTCACATATAGATTTCTGAAGAGCGATTTCTATATTTAAGCAGTGATAGGCATTGCAAGATGTAGGCGTTTCTTTTCAGACCTTTTAATTGGATATATCGTGTGAGGTTATGTCTTTACACCGAAAATATAAATGATTAAGATAAATTACATGAATTAATTTGCAATTAAACATAAGTTAAAACGTATGTGTACATTGCCAATATCCTAAGTAAAATGATACTGTAACGTGTTATCAGATTTACATTGCAACATCTGTTTTGTTTTGTTTTGGTAAATCGCTTCAAAACGTGCTGTTCTGAGATTTTTGGGTTCGTTTTTTTAAAGCCTTAATGAGAATATTTTGTAGAGCATAATCAATACAGTGTTTAAATACTTTTTTAAATAAACCAAAAAGTCAATAATTGTGGTTTATGTACATGACCATTCGACTATATACCGTGTTGTTAAAATGATCGTATACCGGTATGAATTTTGTGGGTATTGTTAAATATGTCATACAAAGTAGGATGATGCCGGCGACGACGTGTTTTTAAAAACATCAACAACAAAAATTAACATGCAGTAAATACCAACTAGCATGTCCTGGGTGCATTACCAGTATTATTAAAAAAAAACATAATTAATTTTTTTTATAGACAAAATGTAGGTAAATTATTTATACGATTTTTTGTTTCACGGGTTGTAGCATTTCATGATTTTGAAATTTTTGCCTTCTCATGTCGTTATATCGACATTTTTTGCGTTAATACATCCAAATGGACTTTTGTTTTAAATAATGAAAAGCTAGTGCTTTTCGAGACATATATAATTTTTAGATATAGAGTTGTCATTAATTTTTAAACATATTTTTTTTTAAAACGTTATATAATATACCAAATATAATCTTCAGGAACATTTTTTTTTCCCTCAAATGTAATATGGTTGTGACTTGGCGTTACACATTGTCGAATTGAAATCTGTCGTACAATATACGTGCGGGACATTTTCTTTTCTGTAGCTCGGTGAGTACTGATGTAACAAAGGCGTTCGACTCGGTCAAACTCGCTGAAAAAAAAATGAAACTTAACTATATATAAGGATCACAAATCTAAATATGTACCTATCTTGTGGCACTGCTGTACTTTCTCATGGGTGTGTATGCATCATATTTTCCTTTGACGGAAAACTGTTTTTGATTTATCTTTTTTGCAGATCACTAACATACTCCTACATAATAATAACTATGATAAACTTCTGTCTCAAACAAATCTTGCTGTTTTTTCCGAATCATGATTCAAAATAATGAGTATTATAATATTAATAATAATAATAACCTGTTGTTTGTGTGGAATATAGGTTTTCGAATGGTACTAACGACCAAATAAGAGAAAAACCAAAAAATCCGTGTGTCAATGTATAAATAACTATAAATGTAAGTGTTCATTAACTAACTCAAAAGCTAGTTGTGATCAAATTTTTTTTATTGTAAATTGTTTTTTTCAAATGATTATTTAGAAGTATATCCGAGAAACTTAACGATTATATATCGGTTAACTGGTGGTTTTTAGCGTCTGCGTTTATTGTTTTCACGTGATTCACCTCTATTTAATATGGTTGTTGAAAACTAACATCTGATCTGCCTTATTTTCCTTGCTGTAAAACAAACTCATAGGTGATAATGTTTCATATCAATGATGTAATTTATTATTATTACAAAAAAAAAAAAAGAAAATCAAATGTTTAACACGAATGATACATATATAGAAATATAGTGATGTGCTTGCGAACGCTTCGATGTATCGCTTATGGGGAAATGTGTTTTTAATTTACATTTCGTTTGAGTAAAACAAGAAGCAGTTTTATTTTTATTGTTTTTTCATAAAAAAAGTTTTTGAAACTCATCGTTTTAAATTTTTAACAGTTTTAACGAAGAAAAAACGTATATACGTTTCTGTTGATATACAAATATATATAGAGGCCTGAAAAAGAAAACAGTGCTTGTACATTACATAAATGATATATCTTACAGGATTACACTGCTTTATTATCATCAAATTTTTTCCTTTTAATATAGAATAGGGCTATAGTGAGTATAAATTTATATTACTATGTTAAAACGTATGGTACAATTTTATTATTATTATTATTGAAATAGTGGAAAGCCAACGAACGAGAAATTTATAGCGATAAGATAATGAAGAGAAAATGATATCAGTGTTTTATCTGTGTTGGTGTAAATATTTTTATTTATTTTTATTGTAACTATTAATTTATTTTATAATTTATTTGGGGGGTTCGGCCCAATTGCATTTAAGTGAAAGATATGATTTTTAAACTAGAATGATTTAATACCATTATATACCAACATTTAGTAGCCCATAGACTGGTAGTGAAATAGTGGAATTTTTCTGACATCATTAAAGTGTAGGGAATTTATGTAAAATCTAGTTGTACAGTAAAAAAAATGAGATGAAAACAAAATGTAATAACAGTCGGGAATTTACTATTATACACAGTGTTCATCCACTGTTCGCAAAATCATTTATTTCGACGACGATGATGATGATGATAACTTAATACAAACTATGTGATCATTGTATAAGAAATGAATGCAAAAAACAAACCAAAAAAAACTATAATAACTTTATTACTTGGATTGTATTTGTTGGTATCATATCTTTTGACGACGTAGAACTACGTCTGTTTTTGAAATACATTTTATTTTTGTGTATTTTAAGTTTCCATTCCCAACACATTTCAGCTGTCTCAAAGTGGTCGTCTACTTATTACATGTGAACGCTAATCTCTCGTAATGTGTGATATTAACCTTTACTGTTGAAGTTTCTCGCACAACTTTTCCTATGATTTTTATGGGATTTTATTTTTTCATTTAATTTATTTTTATTTTTATTAAAAGTTTTGTTTTTTTGAGTTTATCATTCATTACAACATGTGTCGTTGTGATTGTTTTTTACTTTATCTGCAAACTGATTCAACTTCCTTGGTGCCTCTTGCCTCCCTTGTCATGCAATAATTTATTATACTAACAACATATACATTAAGAACCAAGTGTGAGTTGATTATTTGTGCAAATGATTAAAGTTGATGAAAGCACCGATATTGATCCTTCTTAATTTATTGCTGTCGTACATAATAGTTTTGTTTAATTCTAGGTTGATTTTGTTAAAAATTTATTTGCAGTTATCTCTTGTTATCTGTTTTGCTACTTGTTATTTGTTTTTAAGAGTCTACAAAGTTTTTGACTTGTTTTAGTTAGTAATTATTGTCCAAGAATGTATGAACAAAAATTAAATGATAAATGATACTATTCGAATTGCCCACCAGCTTTAGCTAATAATTTACTTTGTTATACTCCATTTCACATTAGCTGGCACAGAATTTGCTTGAGGCAGCCAAGGGGCAAGCTAGGTGATCACACCA
>JAQIWH010002306.1:0-25408 GCA_034695005.1 Cryptops parisi | reverse complement strand
TGAAACCGCAGTGTGAAATATCTTTGTAGGAGACTAGACTTCGTAAGACTTCATAGAGCCTTAAGAAATGAAGAATTCTGCATAGTATACTTTGTATATTATGTGAAAGGTTGCTTATGTTTACTTAATAAACAATATTTCACGTACACAATCAAATGGTTAAATGGTGGTTGACATTTAAAGTTTGTCAGTTCAATTTCAAACTTTGAAGCACCTGTTTCATAGTTTTTTTATTGTATTGTTTTAGTTATTTTGAACATCAATCGATATACACGTTAAAGGAGTTAGTTCTCATTCTTTCCTGTTGCAAACTGATGTACACACCCGTATAGAAAGTGTTTTAAAACTTTGCGAATGGTATGACTGGGTAAAAGAGGATGACCATTGGTGGAGGCAACGGATTGCTTTTTTACTTTGGAGTCCCGATGGCCAATAATCAAATATTAATGCTGTCTTAGGGGTCGAGGGAGAGTGGCAAACGACTCTGTGCTGCCATTGCAATCGAATTTGGAGAATTGAGGCCCTCTAGTGCTTCAGCAATACCGATAGTGTGACAGTAGCAAACTCAGTTGCCTTTGTGTTCTGCCATGCGTGAACTTACTCTACTGTCTTTGGTGTAGCAGCAGCAAGTCTGTGCCTTACTTGTGCCTATGGAAGATATGTGTGCACTATGGAAGTTGAGGGAGAGGTATAATAGAAACAGAGGGAGGGGGTAGAGAGTGTAAGAATGGAGACGCTTGTTTGTCGCATTCCAGGATCCTGTCTTTGATGACGGCCATCTGCCATCGTAAAAGGAGATTTAACACCCTCAGCGTTGAGATCCCCATCGGATGGCGTTGGTTGCTTTTCTTTTCTTTCCCTAACCATCCAGAGACAGACACACACGCACACAGACATCCATCCACCCACACACGCACAGCACACACACCCCCAGGTCATCGTTGTCGTTGCTCTTCAAGCCGATGATGTTGCACCTACTAAAGCTGACAAGCGACCTTTTACTGCTATAGGTGGATTTTCACCCCCAAAAAACAAATGATGCTGCCTTAAAACATGAAGTTCATTAGCCGAGGGCAAGGAATTTTTACATTTTTTTTAGAAGTTTGTTTTTCAGTTCTGTAAGAAAAGAGTGGTTCTTTTTCTTTTTTGAGGTAGAGAAGCTTAAATTTGTGCGGTATACAAAAAATTTTAATAATATAAAACAGCATAATGGGACATGGCCAGAAATGTATAGAATCATTAAACAAAACAAGGAGCGCTTTATGCAAGACACTAAGGCAGTATCAGACAATGAGGTTATGAAATATATCGTGAATTTTGATGAAAACATATACAGTATTGTAAAGTGTAAATTTTCTGCGTTATATCTTTTTGTTTGTTGTGCCACATGATTTCTCTTTATAATATTTGTAAGATAAACATAAAATGTTTCAGACATCATCTTGTTTCTGAAACGCTAAAGCTAAAAAAATATGACACTTTTAACAAACAATCTAGCCATACAAATAAATGTTAAATTAATAGCTGACTAATTTAATGACACTTTCAACAAACAATCTAGCCATGCGAATAAATGTTAATAGCTGACTATTAAATATACAAGAAACACTTGAAAATATGTTTACATACATATAGTCCCACCCTAGGGACCATGTTACACTCATTTAGCAATGGCCATTCGGTCCTTTGTGGTTGCATCACCATGTAACGGCTCAACACTTACGTCTGTGTGTGTGTGTGTATGGTGCTGTTTATTTTTGTAAAACATTGCGTGTAATTTCAACACCAATGTAGCCAGACTAGAAGAGACAAGTGAGGTGGTTGCCATGGGTGAATAGAATACCATGGATGCAATAACATCCATCTTTGTCGTGCAACCAGAAACACGAGTGCTTTGATGCTGACACGTTTTGACTCTAGCAACTTCTCTTAAACTTGGGTTGTTGATTTTTATTCTTTTTTCATAGTGTTTCTCCTTGGGGATGGTTGTGGATATTTCATTTCTTGATAGTTGCTCAGTAAATGATGAAATACGAACATGTCACAGGTTGCTAGTAGCGCCACTTTTCATTTATTGATTATCGAGTTTACAAGGAATTTCTTGATAAAGATATAATGGATGTGCATAACTCGATTATTTACGTGGTTACACTTTCATAAGTTAATGCCGAGGCTGAAGCTAACCTGTAGTTGAGAAGTTGCTTTATGGCTCCTAGGATAGAATAAACCTGATATAATGAGGACGAGATGTATAAAAAAACAAAAACACCACCCCTTGCAGACGTGTCCATACCCAAATGTTTTGTAAACCGAAAATTGCTTGTATTCTTAAAATAAAATGTAGCATTTGTAACAATGTACTGTACAAACATACATAGTTACACATGTATGTTAAGTTTGGTATATGTATACTATATTATGGGCAAATGATGGAATTCAGGTATTCTATAGAATGCCTAGTCTTTCCTTTGGCAAAGTATAACATATGGTAATGCCTTGTACTGAGCACAAACATTTAACGTTACTACCAATTGTAATCACATTAATAGTGATAACAATTAACTGTGCAACGTTTTCATGTAAGTTTCAATGTATATGCATACTGAGGATGTTTTCAATCGTTCGGATCCTTCCGTGCTTATATAATAGATGGTGCATGAATAGTTTA
Source organism: Cryptops parisi (assembly GCA_034695005.1). NCBI lineage: Eukaryota > Metazoa > Arthropoda > Chilopoda > Scolopendromorpha > Cryptopidae > Cryptops > Cryptops parisi. The sequence continues at coordinate 22,740 of JAQIWH010002306.1, read as the reverse complement.
GAATGGTTGTGGTTTTAGAATAGAATGTAACATATATGTACTGTAGTAGCTACATAAGCATTTGTTGCATTTGGTATGTGTAACACATGCAAAGCCTGTGCATTGGGCTAGTTATTGCTACTTGGGATTAGTTTATCGGAAGCTTATTAATTGTGAACACAATTATCAAGACCGACTCCATTAGCAATGCAAACAGCTTGTGTGTTTTGAATAACACTATTTCAACAGCTGCTGAGTTGTTATTACAAATTGCATTGAGTGAGTATAGCCGTTAAAATTTTCAACACATCATATTTTTTTTCTTCGTCTGGTGCTCATGGTTTATTCGAGAGAAATAAAACGGCTGAGGAAATTTCCTTTTGAGAAATGCAGCGTGGCGCCATCTCAGAAATGGCTGAATAAATAAAAGTGTCCCTCGCTAGATGATAGCAAGTGAGAAAACCCCCTAAAAAAGAGAACGGGAACAGAAAAGAAACGAGACACATCTGCGGCGACGAGGAGCAACAGCTGCTGTTTATTCAGCCCTGGTTTTAAAATTTAAACGATGGCGAAGGAAAAGAAAATTGAATCGGTCCGCCAAGAAAATGCGAAATGAAAGTGTATTATGGTCAGTTGCAGGAGGTCCTCCTCATACCCGCGAAAGAAAAAATAAAAGCAGTAAAATGAAAACATAATTTGTCTACTAGCTGCTGTCACCATTTCAATTTAGAATGAATGAATGTCGGTGGTTATTACAAACTTCCCAACTGTTGCCTAAATTTCATTATCAAAAACTGTTGACACTTTGATTCATTTTCAATTTTTCTAAATAATTGTTAGAAAACGTATCATGCCTTAAGACGATATGTTATGTCAATAATCATTTAGTAAGATACTGTATAATCTTTGGAGATGTTGTGGATGTTGTATTTGACTAAGTAATGTGGTTTTGCAGATTATTTTATCAGAAGTTTAATAATGTCGTTTTCTAAACGACAATGAAAAACATGATGCCTATTACAGGGTGACCGAAAAATAACTCCAAAGTTTTGAATGAAATTTATTTCTACTTGGACCTCTTTTGATGATGTTTTGACATTTTTGTGAAACTATTTATCTTACTCGATAGTAGCTAATATAATAGCTTTAATTCCAATGGTGTCCACCAAATAGCAGCTCTAACAAACGTTATTGGCGTCACACACCTATGAATATGCTTTGCTTTCCAGAGTGTAGTCTAAAGTGGAATTAAAAGTGCGCACGTTGAGTTCCACTAACACGTAAATAAACTTGTGACATTTTACTTTAATAACATATGCCCTATATTTTCTTCTTTAAAACGTCATTGAATAAATTTCGTTTAAAACATTTTTTTTTTTGGATTTCTTATACTTGTTTGGTTAATGTATTACAATTTTGGGATATTTTTTTCTTTACAGGTATAAAGTGGAAATACCTGGCAAGAGTCTGCCCATTCTTACTAATCTCGACAAGGGCAAATATTCGGTAATTGTTTTCGAGAACTTGGACAAGTATATCAACATGGACAAGTGGAACAGAGAACTGTTGGATAAATACTGTCGAGAGTACAAAGTGGGCATTGTGGCTTTCACACCTCCTAGAGAAGAGAGTCTTATTGGTGCTGAAGTGAAAGGTAAGGATAAAAAAGTTAAATCTTTATTACTTAATATGTATGATTATGAATGACATATGACTTAGTGAGTGGATGAAGGGATGATTAGAATTTCTCAATCTTCACTTGAGAAGTTAAGAAATGTAATATTTTAAAATATAATCGTAACTTAATTGAAAACAAAGTGAAACAATCTACGTGTCATTTTCTGGTCATATGGTGTATGATCAGAACATTCAGAGGTAATACAATTGTGTTACATTCATTGATCTTCATATTAATTTTCACAAAATCGCATTGTTACATCGAAAACCACAAGTCGTAGCTACCAAGTCAAATTAAGGAAGCTATAGCCAAGGGTCCATTTTTTATAGTACAGTATTTCTAATGATCCAACCGAAATAAAAAATTGATGAACAATAGAGATTAAAAGGCACAATGCTGCTTCAACAGCTTCTCTGCAAGTTACTGATATTACACAGAGTAGAGTTATTTTTGTTGTTAATCTGTTATGCATCTGTAAATTTTGTTTAAATTAATCATGCAACAACTAAAATAACTCTACTGAATAGCATGCGACTTGTAGAGAAGCTCTTGTAGCAGTAGCATGCTTTTACTCTTTATTGTTGTATCAATTTTCATTTCCGTTGGAAATAAATAGGCCTAAAAGAAAAGTGGATCTTGACTAAATGTGCCCGTGAAGAAGTGGTTCTCAACCAAATGGTTGAGAAGAAACGCCTTGTATAGATTTAGCTTAGTTCGGGGTCTGACACCACGGGGGCAGGTTTTCTCTTGCATCATAAAAGCCTGTTTCATGTTTATCATCCTCATCTCATCATCGTTTCTGTATTTCTAATTTCAATAAAATCTGAGGGCCAAATGACATAGCTGTAAAGCCAGTCGGTGTTCTTGTTCAACTCCAAGACTTCAACTTCAACCTATTTAGCTTACTCTGACGTTGAAATGGTTCAACATTATTTGAGATCTTTTTGGTAGGTTCTTGGTGACTTACAGAGCTAAAATTTTGAACATGGTTTTAGGTTGTCAGACATTGTGTCGATGTCGAGCTAATTCCAAGATAAGAGTTCCTGTTTTCGCTACAACTAACTATATACTTACATTATAAGCCACCACACATTGTTGTAAACAAAGATAAATGCATTCATTTGATGTATAGTTTACTAACAACAGTTTATATGAGCAACTATTTATTGTTAAGAGTATAAAACTGATCCAACCAAATAAACATTTAACACATTTCACTCAAAAACATATTTTTGTGTTTTAGGGATGATGAGGTTGTAAAAGAGGTTATCAAAAAAATTATTTGTTTCAAATTACTACTCGAAAGTGAAGTTAAAGAAAATGTGAGTAAAATGCATTCAGGGGGAGGGGGTATTTGTCGCTGAATCTTTGCTATTTTGAGAATGTTTTTCAAAAAAGTGAAATCACGTTATTAATGGTTGCAATAAGTAATATCAACTGTAATACTGTCACAACTGATTTCTAATGTAAAGACTAAAGATACACACCAACCAAAGCAACCTACCAAGTGAAATGTCAATTTGAAATCTTAATTTATTTAACCAACCCTACTTAGGTTGAGATGACAGTTTTTTTTTGTTTTTTTGTAACCACTTCGTCACGTGGTTTCTTCACAGAACAAGCAATATACTGTATGTTGGTGATGCCCAATCTTATTTATTTCTGTGGGAATGAATTCATTCCATATAGTATACGTGTATATGTTTAATATGTCATAGTTTAAAAGAAAGGATCGAATCAATGCTTAATTAATCTTTTAAATTTGTTTTGTTTTTGTATATATTCGAATGAAAGTTTACTCATGTCGAATTGTGAGTCTTAACTTTTTATACTCTTTATATTAGCTTCACTTGTGAGTGAGATGTGAGTCTCTACTTATAAAAACAAAACTACTCGGTGGATTTTGACGAATGAGGTGTCCTCGGATCCGTCTTATTCTCACGAGTGACACTGGTTATATTTGATTTATTAGTCTACATTCCATTGGGACAACATACAATTCCGATGAGAATAATACATGAAAACGAATAAATAAATAAATAACAACAAAATAAATGATAAAATGGTAAAAATGTGAGGGAAAAAAACAATTTGAAAAGGAAAAACTTATGATTGAATTGAATGCACAGAATGATTAACATACTAAGTATGTAATATGTGGGTATGAAGTTTGTTTTTAAAATGTTTACATAAAATTTGACATGTAAATGAAGTGCATGTTTTCATTGATATGGCATCAATGAAGAACCAATATGGCGGACGCTATATGCCAATATATAAAGATAGTGCATACAAAAACAAGACGACTCAGTGGATTTTGATGAATGAGGTGTCTATAGATTCGTCTTAGTGTATCGAGTGTCACTGCCTATATACTGTTAATTAAAAAACATTATGGCGGACGCTATATGTCAGTATGCTTAAAAAGCATTTTTAGTGTACTTGATTATTTTAATTTTTTCTTTGATTTGAAGATTGAATTTTTATTTTTGACATTACCCTCCAAATCGCTTATATTTCAAAGTGTTCTTTTATTTGTAAAGATTGCATCAATAATTTCTCTTTAATTTGGTTATTTCTTGTTGATTATATTAAACTGTAAGTGAACCCGTCAATAATGATGTGGCTTTTTTTTCTGTGAATGTTTAGCCTTCTACACAGATTAGTTCTGATTAATTTTATAAATTAATACATAAGACAAGTTGGTTCAGTTGTATTGTATTACAATACAACTGAGGACATAGATTACAGTAATCTATGTTCTCTGAAATACATTTTCCACTCCAGTATTTGTTTCACCCATTTTGAAAGTTGTCTACATTTTATTACATCCACCGAATTGTCCACATTTCACCACTAGCAGAAGTTTCTTGCAATGCTCTGAAATAAATATGAGTGTGACTCAATACATGTAGTGTAGCTCACACAAATAACCACGGGGCAATAAGTTCAATGTGAGAACAATGAGGTCCCTTCTTCAACACTACTTGTTTCTATGACCACTGTTTGTTGTGCAGTAACTCCCAATTTGTTTTTTTTTTCTTCAAGATAAGTAGGTTAAGAAAGGTTCATTTCTTTGATTCATCATAAAATTCTCGAATACTGTACAATGCAAATTTGATTCATTTCAAGATTTTATTATAAAATACTAGTAAATAGTCCGTCAAAAATGACGGGAAAGTTATGTATTCATTTAGCTAATATTGCTGCGCAATATTTGCTACACTTGGAGTATTTATTTTTTATTTCGGAATTTCCACACACGGTGGCGATGGTGAGCAAGCACGCGCTTGTAAAAAATTCTTTACTGGAAGCAGCAAGGGGTTTCTGTAGAAACAACCTTGCTGGAAGAAACAATTGCCAAATTGTTATAGATTGTTAGATTGTTGTTATTGTTGTTGTTATAGAAGCATAACTGGTGAGGAGGAGGAGGAGGCAGATTTAGCATTTTATAACAATTAGATACTAAGGAATATTGGAAAATTATACTTTAAAGTAAAATCTACTGTGTGTGTATTAAATTATTTCATTTGGTGGCCTTGTCATTAAGGGAACTCTGGTGCCAGACGTCCTGGTATCAAATCCCTCTGGTTCCAATATATGAATTTAGGTGTGGGTCTGATACCAGGATCGCAGGTTTTTTCGGGGGTCACCCGTTGCCTGCTGATTTGTAAAACTCCACTTATCTTATGTGTTCGGCTGTATATGCAGCCAAAAAAGTACAATAGTTACTCGATTAAACAAAACTCGTTAAATTTCAGTACTTTTTAGCTGTTTCACAGCTTATAATATAATAATATAGCTTACTGTTTATCTTTACCATCATTATCATTAATATACCAGTATAATATTATATTATTATATACCAGTATATTATATTATACTAATTACCATATGTACTATGTACATATACTGTACTATGACTTTTTCGCTGAGTTCCCAACGACACACTTTACGATGCACTTAGAAATGACCTTGCATATATTTGGCAGATATTTCTTTATACATGTATATCGTGTATTGTATGCATATTTCATAAATTGACATGAATTTTGTCAATGACTGTCGTCATCCAACTCTTTTAAAGTTATGCTGAACTACTGTAGTTGTACAGTGGTCATAAGGTTTCTGTTTATGTAGTGATTAGGTAATTCCATGACAAATCACCCAAACAAATTGCAAAAGTCACCTCATCCCCTCAGATTTTGCTGGAATTTTTTTTTACTTATTGAGGTACTGATTTGTTGTGGAACGACCCAATTATAAAATAATCTAAATATAGCTCGGATCGTGTGTTTGTCTGTCATCTGTAGCTTCAGAAGTTTTTCTTTAAAAGATGTTTGTTGAAACTTTAGCTGCCTCATGCGTCATTTATTTTTTGTCCAATTTTGCATAAGCGCAATTTAAAACTCGTGTAGAATATTCTACTTTATTTTAAGTTTATTTTTTCTTTCAGCTCAGCTTTGTACTTTTCTCTGCTTTTAATCAACAATGAAAGCGAAACCCTGAATGCTGTCGTTTTTATTACTTTTTTTTCTGGTTGTGTGAAATGTGTGACGCACCAAATGAAATCAAACTGTGCAAGTAATTAACGCTCTCAGAGTCGGAGTTATGAGGTTTTGATGCGACGAGGCAATTAGGAAGATAATTTTCTCCTGGTTTTCTTTGCAGTTTTGGCATGGTCCTGGATGTTTTCTGTCGGAAGACTTTTGGTGTGCCCACGACCCAAGATGTTGGCTCCCGAGTTTCAGATCTCCCAACCCTTTTTTTATGCTTTCTTTTCCTTGGTATGACGCAGCTAATTAAGAAACGAAATCATTTTAATTAAATCGTCAAGGAGTCTGGCAAGACGAGGGGTTTGTTGAGCTTGTTTTCGCATTCTTTGCCGGCATTCCGCTGTCAGGTAGTAAGGATTGTTGCTTGGCAACGTTTGCAACTCGAACCCCCTCCTTGGCACTTCCGGGCAGAGGGGGGGGGGTGAAAAGGGAAACTTACAGGAGGATGTTGGTGGCAGCTAGCTTTTGTTTGGGAACTGTCGAAACAAATGACATCGCTGCTAAGCAAATAGCTTGCATGCTTCGCCCCTAATTTTTCTTTTTGGTGTTGGCATTCTTTAAAGCTTTCTCTTGTGTTTTTGTTTTTTCTATTTCATCTTCGGTCTTTACGTTTTCATCTTTGATGTTAGCTTGTTCCATGGTATACAAATTTACAAGGTATTCAACGCCGACTTCTACATGCTGCATGTAGGGACAGGGACTATTTTTTTTTCTAAATTTGGAATTATTTTGTTTATATACATGTACATGTAGTGAGGAAAAATTGGATCATAAACTGACGAAGTTAATCTGTGTTTTAATCATCTTCAAACTTACTGTCCGTCGGACAGGGTGAGTTTTTATTTGTTCTTGTTTTTAGGGTTCCTTGTCTCTTGTACGGACCCCTATTTTGGCTTTTTGCTGAAACGGTGTGTTTGTGTTAAAGCCCGGTAGTTCATAAACTAGGTGCTGACTTCATATTTTCACATCTTATGTAATGGTATTGGATTGATTCACCCAAAATCGAAAATCGTATTGAAACATGTTGTAGACGTTGACATTTTCTAGGTTCGCACATTTAAAGGTGGTCGAAAAAAAAAAATAATTGTTTTTCTACCTAGGCGAGTGGGGTATCATCGTTTAGAGCTCATCGAGTAGAATACGAATATTGTTTAAAATGGAATTGACATTGAAATGACGACATGAGAGGGCGTTAAAGTAGATGATTTCAGATTATTTTTTACTTGGAAGACCTCTATGTTCAAACTCTATGACAGAAACTGTGTGGCCTAAAATTCTTAAATAAATGAATGACGGAAAAATAGTTTGTGTGTTTTGACGTTTGCCAAACTCGTGATATCGATGGCTTGGAAAACCACTATTTTTATTTATTTATTTTTTTGTTACATGTAGATTACTTGAAGCTTCAGTTGTGAATATATTCAAGGGTTTGTTGGCTTATTCATGTGAAACAGTACAGTCCTCAGTTACCTGAAATCTCTGGAGAATGTGGTTTACTAATATACCAGTTATAAGAGAAAAACGTTAGAGGATTCAATCTTAGAATCAACAGCAGACAAATGTTGCAAAATCCAACATTTGTATAATACCAGTTTAGGTCATTTATCAATACATAGAATCTCATTGAGCTGTATCATAAAAGAAAAGTGCATCATATGATCTTTTGTAACCCTATATTTAAATACTGTATTCTTTATGTATAATTTACAATAAATAATACAGGGTGTTCAAAAACGAGTTTAAAATGGAATTTAGTTGATGATGTTGAAAAAAGAAATGCACAGTATGTAGCATGTATTGTTAAATGTCACAAGCATATCCATAGGAGTTGCTTTTATGACTGCTGTTATTCAATGACTTTGGATTTTTACTACAGCACATTGCATCTGTGCAGTGCCATTATATGGACACCAATTGAAAACTTCTGTATTGGTGAAAATTGGTGCCTCACAAATGTGCTTAGGCACCATCAAAGGAGGTCCAAATAGAAATAAATTTGATTTACATTCATACTATACATGAGTATATAATCATGGCATTGTAAATTTTTATCTCTGTAGTTTCTATGCAGAGCAGATATATTTAGCCATGGCTATAGAATTTGAACAGGTTGATCCTGTGACTTGTTAGTGTCAAAAGTTGTTTATCTGGCTAATGTATCATAGGTTTTGCATTGTGGTTAGCGGCAACTTTAATTTTTGTTGGTATGTTGCTGATAATTAAAAACGACTTAAACCAGGAGTTCGTGAACCTGCATCATTTCAATGTTGTTAAAAGTTTTAAAGTGAGGTTTAGTCATTTTCAGCTTTTTTTTTTTTTTGAAAGACACAAAATTCCAGAAAGAAAAACAGTAAAATAAGATTATGCTGTTTTCACATAGTGCATGCTAGATAGCTTATGTATGTCACTGATTGATGCACAGTAGGAGGAGGAAGATTCTTAATAGAACGAAAGAAAATGAAAAGAAAAAAGTTACCTTAGCATTAAAATGTAATCTGCAATTTCTTTTTCTTTTCTTGTCATTTTTTCTCACTGCCAGTGACAATCGTCTTCTCAATTCAATTTCATTTGTTGCAAAATGTAGTATGCAGGGTCTGATCTGCCCATGTGTAGCTGTCTTCATAATTTTACTTTTTTTCGTCTTTTTTTATTTCAAATAAAAAACTTTTCTTTTATCTTAGCCTTGACGTGTGTGAATGTTCACGTCATGTACTGAATTACTCTCAGCAGACCAACTTTGTTAAGAAAGATTTTTTTGACATCACCCACACTCACACCATACAGACCTCCTAATGTAATTGTGGCACCAAAGGTTTTTATATCATGCTTCTCCTGGTTTTTTAGTTGTGTTTTTTTTGGGGGGGGGGGGGTTGTTAATTCATTGCACTTTTCGCGCTGCAAGTGAAGAATTAATTTTAACTTAAAAATCAGAAGAGTTACTATCTCATATAGCATTTTTTGTAGTTGTATAATTGTTAAGTGTGACTTTTATTTAGTGTTGCAACCGTTATTATATGTTGTGTGAATATATGTTTTTTTTTAACCCTTAGCAGTTTAATAAGTACTGTACCGGTATGCTTATAAAATCTTAGACCAAAGATTACATGCAAGAATTGATGCCATTATATGAAATTTATTTAGCTGTTTTAAAAAAAAGATTTAAATAGCTACAGTGAAATTTTTTATTTCAATTTTTGATTTATTAATTTTCGTCCCATTGAGACAGCTAAATAGTGAAAACATTCAAATACAATATGAAATTACTCGTAATATACTAGCAGTGATACATGATTACAAAACAATTATAAATAAATTGACAATTAGTTAACCATGAAGTATATGCATTAACAATTATTTTTTTTAAGTGGATACAAATTTTTGTACAATTTGATGCTTTGCATATAAATGGCAGTTTTCTTACATATAATGGTAGTTGGTTCCAATTTAAGATGGTATTATATGGTTAGCAGTTAGTATAATGTTTAGGAAAAATATTGGGAGCAACGATTTTATAGGTTTGAATGGATCTATTAGTGTTGGGATGAGTGACAAACTAATTAAGAAAATTAAAGGTATGCTAATTGTTGTTTAATGCTATGCTAATTTCTAAAAGTCTATAATAGTGCAACATTCGGTTCATACATAGTAAGCAGCTTTCTGGTCCTCAAGAAATTTGAGATGAAAGAATTTGCTCAAACCAAAAAGTATTCTAATAATTCTAGTAGGCAGTTTTTGAAGTTTTCTGGTTCTATATAAAGGAGTGTCACCCAATATGACTATAGAAAAAGTCATAATGGGATAATTTTAGTTTTAGTCTATCTGGCAGAACCTGTCTGTAAGACAATTGTGTAAAATTTTTATTGTGTAAGATGATACACCAAGACTGATAAAATGTTGCAAGAGAGAAATTCTATCAAGAGAATCAAAAGATTTGCTAATATCAGTCTGGACTATTGTAAGTTTCTGAAAATCAGGAATAGCTACTTATGTAATGATATATGGTCTGTAACATCATACAAGTAACACACGATTTGTTTTTAACAACTCCAAAAGTGTGTGGATTACAGACTAAGTGAGCAAGGTCACTTAGTTGTTTGTTTGAATTGTTTTAAAGAACTAGATGTATGTTCATTGTTAAAAAGGTGGTTACTAGGTGAAAAATGTTCTGTTGGAATAGATTCAGAATGTAACTGGTATATTAACTGAAATTGATACCTATGGTCTATGGAATTGTAATCACTTGATTTGATTGTTAATGAGAAATACATTTGTTTTTGTTACTACGAACTGGTGTGTAAGTGGAATTACTTTTATTCATTGAAACATTCATCTGAACATTGCAGAAAAGTTTTTAAATGTATAAATCTACAGTTATAATCTTTTTTTAGTTAATATATCTCTTGGCCTCACTGAACTTTAAAAAAAACCAATACCTTTATCAATTAGAAAACTTTATTTCAGCAATTCGTTGAGTTGCTTCTCGCTACGTTTCACTCATCCCATAGAGTTGAAATTTGGGCAGTGTTTGTGATTTGCATGGAAATGCAATGTGCCCAAATTTTATGATAGTTGAGTGTCCCTTCTTGGTTTAATGAGAAATGGACATTTAAAATCTAAATTACAAAGCTACATATAGTGTCTTTCTGGAAGAAGAGTATTGTTGACACCAAACCCAACAATGGTAGGAGTATTGTTTAATAATAGTGAAGTATTGTAAACGATAAGCTCAAAATGCTACATCTGGCTAATACAGTAGTATCCATCCACGATAGGCCTAACGATTTTACAAACTGCACTCGTTCATGAAACAGTATTGGCGTTGTTTCATTATTAGTTGCTTTGGAAATCAATGAATGAATTTCGGGGATCTTACTGTTGCTTTGCAAGATTTGCCATTGTTTGTTTACCATTTAGCAATGGTATAACAAACGTAGGTGTAAATAAACGAAGGGGAAAACACCCTTCCCTCTTACACTACAAGCATAAAAAATAATAAATACCGGGAAAAATACGTTTGCTTGAAAATACCCATTTCAAAATGAACTAAAAAAGGTAGAATCCACTTGCATCCACTTGGATATTATAAAACTTTTTAGGACTGCTGATTAAAAGTGGGAGGTGTTTTGCCCACTTTTAACCAGCAATTCAAAATGGGTTAAGATATTTATATCAAATTTATCGCGTCTTCAATATTAAATTACAGGACTTAATCTTATTGAATTAATAAGATTTTTTGTGTGACAACAGCCCACACATTTTTAGAAAGAGTACAAGATGAACTTTATTACAGTTTTTTCAAATCTAAACCATTCAGGAGATATTCACATTTTTAAATAGGGGCAAAAACGTTTGGCCAAGTCAGGGCTTTTCAAGACAAATCTAAATTCCGTTCATATCTGAATTTTCAGCACTCAACATAATGATAATGATGTCAAACATTTTTGTTTTGTTGTAATGTGATTAATTTTTTGTTTCAGGGTTTCCATTGTACATCCACACTAACCTGGGGCTGAAAGACTGTCAGCTGAATGGGCGGTCTCCCGTGTTACGACTTACCCGGGCAGGTGAAACAGTAACAGGGAATCTGCCTGGCGATAACTGGACCGTCTTCCAGCCTAACCATTCCACGTATGTTCCCCTGGCTATGGCCACCACACAGACGGTCGATTTTCTTGCTACCGATGATGCCTTCTCTCATACCAACCTCATCACCGTTGTCGAGGTGAGCAGTTCTCTTTAACATGTAATGATCATAACAATTGTAGCCAACAGCTACAAAATTGTTCATTTCATGATGTTAAAAAATTCTAATAATTTCATTCCATAGAGTATTCATTCTGTCATCGAAATTATACTCAGACAACGTAACAAGAAAAGGGTGAAATTTTGACTGATAAAGGGACACATTTCAGCTGTGAAATTATTCCTATTTAATGAAATTATTACTATTGAAATTATTTTCAGCAGTTAGTAGGCTGACCATGCTTACTAACTGCTCAGGGATGGTGGAAACTCTGAACGGCGAATTACCGAATGCCGGTAAATTAGATAAAATTTCGAAACTATTGTATTGGGAAACCGTGTATCGAATTAAACCATCAATAAGGGCTGACTAGAGGATTTTCTTAGGTTGCAGGCGGGGTTATGGTGCAGAATCTTTGCAGCGCTGCGACCAGTTACCAGACTGTGGTGCAGTCCGCTCCCCTTACTCGCATCCTGTAGTGATGCAATGTCACTGCTAGTTTTCAAAAATAAGAATTATAGGTTCCAGTTCATATTAAAATGAAGAGAAATATTCGCTAGAAATATCAAAAAAATTCTATTATATCTATCGAAATTAAAAATCTACTACTTGAAAAATTAAAACTGTAACCATAGTTATTACTTGAGGTTGAGTTTTTTCGAATTGTGTACAAGGCAAACCATACTAGAAATGGTTATACCTATACCCTTCAACTTTTATCTCAATCCAAATAATAATAAAAATACACTAAACCCCTGTTTATTATTTATTAAATTGTTGCTAAATCTTTACAAATAATAAAAAAAATACCAGATGATTGCCCTGGCTTAACATACGTCACCTACTGATGGCGCATGTCTTTGGTGGATATCATTGTTCACCCTGGTTGCTATAGTAAACCTGCGTGGATTTAGAACGTGGCGCATCCAAAGCGTGGTTGAAGAATCAACAGCGCTTTGTCATGCAATCGCATCCACTTCTGCAAAGTTGATTAGCTAAAAGCACTTTTTAAGGGTCCACTTGAGCTTTATCAACCACTCTCTCTGTCTCTCTCTCTCTCTTGAACTGATTTGAAGTGGAAAATTCTCAGTTTTCAGATAACGAATATCTAGCCTGGTTGCATGACTTATTTTCTTTTTTTTCTGGTTTATCTTTCAGGACCAGGGGCAGTATGATGGGATTCATCGGGTTTTGTTTGGCAATGGCTTCCAGTTCTGGCTGCACAGACTTCTTTTTCTTGATGCACTCTCCTATTTGTCACATGGAAAACTCAGTCTTTCCTTGAAGCGTCACATGCTCATTGACATAGATGACATTTTTGTTGGTGAGAAGGGAACCCGAATGAAAAGAGATGATGTACAGGTAAGATCTTTATTTTTTATACTTTTAATTGGAACTCTTACATCAAAATATTTACAATTTTTCAAACCCATGAAAATTTTTCTGCTTAAATGACATTAAACGTTAAACTGATGTCGTGTTTACCGATGATTCATTATTTCTTAAAATGCTGAACTTTTTTTTTGTGTTTTTAATAATTTTGTATGTTGTGCAGAAGCTTGTAATTATTGATTCCATTCACTCTTTCTTTTATTGTATAAAAAATAAGGGCTTGAAATGTGAAATATCTTAATTCTTATACTAATACACTATATGTATAATTGTTTTTTCATTATTTTCATAACAACTTGAATAGGGTTAGTATGTATATATGTTTGTTAATATGTATATTGCATAGCTCACTCTTTCGTCTCAATTGGGACCAGAGTACTGGCAAAGTCAAAAGTGTTTGTGTAATGCAAACTCAAAAAGCAATCCTTCCAATTGGAATTCGAATATCTTATATATCTTGTATGTAACACTTGAACAACCCATCTGGATTTTAGCATATTGAACAATTTAAAACAGTTCTAAACAATAAGTGTAGGCACGTTTTGAACAAAAATTTCGAAATTATAAAAAATTGGTAATTTAAACATAAATTTAATATTTTTACAATGTACAAAATAAAAATTGCTTTGATACAGTGGTGGACCCTCGAACTTTAAACACAATCCGTTCCAGAAAATGGTCCAACTTTCATGTTATTCGACTTTCGAATTAAATTTCCTGTTTTTTTTTCACATGGAATGATCCATAACACAAAAATTCACGTGTTTGTTTGAAATACTTTTAAAATTTAGTTTGACAGTTTTTGTTTTTTTTTGTAACTTGCTTTTCTAATCAGGGAAAAAACATTCTGGCTACATGCCTGGTTTGATGGATGTTACTTACTAGTTACCGTACTTTAATACGGTCGAACGTCGTTAAACTGCCACCCTTGGTTCTGGACATGAATTTCCATACAAAGAGTAATTTTATAGCTTAAAAGGTGTGGCGGTTGGCAGACAGTGGAGTGGCTTTTTATCGGGGGATTTCAACTTGTAAAAGTATGGAGAAGATTTGTTTTGTGCACTTTGGTGGCGAAAAGCGGGGATGGCGGTTTATAGGGGGTGGTTTAACGAGGTTCGACTGTATGTTTAGTGATATGCTGCTGTGTGTTTTGTCGTAGCATACTAAGTATATAAAACAATGTTATGACAGAAGTTTTGAAGGTAGAGCTAGACAGACTGCAGACTAGTTTTGAATAATTTAGAAAGATTGAACTGGTGCATAGCGGTAATTTCGAGAATAGTTTCGATGTAGATTTTAGAGTTCAGTACCGTATAGCATGGAAACATTGATCTGCAAAGAAAGCCTTGCGATTTAAGTAGCTGACAAACCTAATGTTCAAAGTACAATACAAAAATTGCTGCACAAGTGGGACATCAAAACTTGCTGATGAAATCGAATTCAAGTCAAGCAAAGAAGTCTGTAATGAAACTGGAATAACTTATTTTTCTGCTTGGCACTACTTTTGTCTTCGTGCCCCTGGTCCTTTCTATCAGGAATCCAATATCTGTCACGGCTTGTGCCATTGGCTCTTTGCATCACTGACTTCCCATTCATGGTCCATGGAGCAAGGACAATAGTAAGTCTTGTGCTATGGAGAACGCCTTTTTTCTTCCTGATCATGTCTACCAACTGATATTGCACTGGTGTCAGATTAGCTTTCTTTGCCTTTTTGCATCCACCCATAACAAAGGAATTTTACATATTAATTATTTTCTATTACTTTTGTCATAATTAGATTCTATCACCAGGTGGAAAGTACGGTACTTTTACAAGGCGGTTTTGATTTAATGCGGTTCACAAATTGTAGCAATCCTTGCATAACACGGTACTTATATAACGCGGTTTCAATATAACCAGCGATTAACCAGCGCGAATTTTGCAAGTTTAAGAGTGAAAGTAAAATTTGAAAATGATAGGAGTGTCCAAGAGAGTTCAAGCGACAAAACCACCTGGTAATTAGTGAATAAAAAATATCAGTGGCATGTTATTAGTAGTGATGTGATGACTTATAAAATTGCGTACTTAGCATTGAAAAAATGTTATGTTTGTGAAGGTTATTTTAATTTTAACAATTTTGCTTTTGTTTTATTAGTTCGTTATGTTTGTTATATAAAATGTTCTGGAAAAAAATTGATTCGCTATTATTTATGCATTTTTTATTTTTTGTGAAAATAATAAACAAATTGGAGTAAATCTGGGAGGTCACGAAAACAAAACAAAAAGTTAACAAAATTCCTAAGGAAAAGAAATGAAACAGCCACTTTGGTTCTAGAAAATCCAAAGCCCTTCGTTTTTTTTATACATAGTTATTTCTACTATTAATAATGTTAATAATCTTGCTTCGATTTTTAATTCATATGTTTGTTAAATATATTTTTCTTAAACAATAAATAAAAATATAGAAAAGATTAGCCTATTTATTGTTGATTTGATAGATAAACCACTAGCTGGGGGCATTATATTGAACAAAATTTTTTTTGTTTGGAACGTAACTCCACTTTTAGTATGTAATCAGTGGCTCACATAACGCGATTTGTATAACACGACATTTTTTTGGAACTTAATTACCGCGTTATACGAGGGTTGTACATGTTGATGTTGCTGCATTTAATGCATTATTTTCTATATTCCTTTTTGGAACTTTCCATCAGAAGCTATCAAAAATGAAGTGTCAAAATTTAGCTGTTTTAATTACCGTAATGAACTTGAATTTCCGCTAGAATCAACAATTAATGAACTTGAATTCAAACTAGAATCAATAATTAAACATGATTTCATGTACCTACAATTTGTATACGAGGTCATGTTTATAGTTGTTAATTGTAGCTGAAATTTGTATAGTACAAATCACACGAGAATTTCAACTTGTTCAGCACTGTACATGTATCTAGAAATCAAAGCAGGCATTTGATTTACTACACATTTGTAATGGATGTAATATACATTTTTCACTTTTGGTTTATACAAGAAAATTACGTTGAAGAAAGTAGGGTAGGTTTATTGCATATTACAATATCAATCATCAATATTTCATTAAATGTATCAAAACTTTTTATAATAGTCATTTCAAATTCTGCCGATATCCCAGCTTTTAATGTATTGTACTGTCATATTTTTGTCATATGCAAAAAAAATGGATTAATGTTTTGTATGTGCTATTATTTCAAGTAACATTTAGCTAGGATTTTGAAAGTGAAACATTTTGTAGTTGGGTAGTCCTGCAATAGGTTTTTTGACAATGATGTACTACAGTACATTTGAGGTGTTTTTTGCTTCATTTTTAATTCAAAGTTTAAATTCACACTCATCTCATTCCGCAAATTATCATACGTTCGTGAGACATTCAAGGTTCACAAAAACGTGACTTGATGACTTTGACTGCTTTAATAATCACTTTTTGCTTTAATGGTTTTGTGAAAATGAGACTTCAGAGAAATGTGAGGATTAAATTTCTGACTATGGTTCATTTATTGATTTCATCCGTCTTCTTTTTTCGAGGGTGCCCAGTACGAACATGGGAATTCTTAACCCTACTGGATTAATGCCAAATGGTTATTGCTTCAAAAATGAAAGAAAACGGCATAGCTCGCTCCATGAGTTTTTTAGTTTTGTGGGGAATTCTACTCGTAAAATGTTTATATCCAGTTTTATTAAAAAGTTAAAATTGGGTTTGAGTATTCATTAATTTCTTTTATTTCTATTTCTTTGTGTCCAAAGGCAAATTTACTTAGTGAAGGATATAATGCTAATTTTGTGAAAACATACATTCGTTTCTCTTGTTACCTATTTCAACTTCTTTGAAGTTTATAAATACCGTACACAAGCAGTGTTGTCATGTTAATACCTTCCGAGGAGAACGAGATTTTATTATCACCGATTTTTTTTTTTAAGTTACATATGTAATTAGGAAAAAAATTCAAACACTAACTTTTGCTGATTGGTTAGTACAAATAAACTTTCATGTACTATCCAGTGAGCAAATGGTTTCAGATGATTTTGTGCTATTTGCTATATACATATATTAGACTATGGTAGATAGACTATGGTACTTGATGTTGTGTATCTTCAGCATATATAAAATTTCTTGCTTAATTACACTTTAAGAACTCAGTTTTCTAAACACATTGCAGGAATGAATTTACCAATTAGCACTACTGGTGTTGAAACTCCATTCCACGAATTTTTATTTTCTGAGATTCAACATGAAACTGATTTGGATTTGAAATCGATGGTAGGCATCTTCAAATCCGGAACCTTGGAAACTCTTTCCAATTTGATTTTAGTGTTGTACTAGTAAATAGCCCGTCAAAAATGACAGGAAAGATGTTTATTGCTGTCATATTGCTCATGTTATCTGTCATATCTCATATTTGCTGTCGCAATATTCGTTAACATTTATTTATTCATTTAACTCATTTTGCTGTCGCAATATTCGTTGCAGTTTTTTATTCTTTCAACTCAATATTCGTTACAGTTAGAGTATTTATTTTTTTGTCGTTTCGTTTTGTTTCGGTTGTTTCTATAGAAACATAACTGGTGAGGAGGAGGAGCAGGAGGATCTTTGTATTTTATAACAATTAGATGCTTTAGATATAATCCGACTGTACTTTATACTTCATAATTTGAAACTTAGTATAATAATATTATAGTACCAACACAGTATTCTGGTGATGGCAGCAGTTGTCTGATACTGTATTTGCGGCAATGTTGAAGCAATATAGTGTATAGTGACTGCACTGAAGGTGGTTGAAATGAATGGTGGGCTTCAGACATACTTACGAGTTAGTTACATGAACTTTTATACGGTTATGTAGTATTGATTATTATACTTGTTTATACCATATAATGCGATTATTATACAGTAGTATAGTACACTGTCAACTTGTAGTTGGTAGTGTTTATTGGTAGAAACCTGAGTAAAACTTTTGTGTATGTTATTGTAATATAGCTCACATGGTTGAGAAATTGGTTGACAGGAATGAGATGAAAGACAGTAAATTGTTGCATCAAGGGTTCCAGTGTCTTGGAGAAGGGAAATATCGAATGTTTTCATCAAATGGGTTTTGGAAGCGCTTGTGACCTGTCACATGGGCAGGACATTTATTTCCAGGGACGTGATGTCCACAATTTAAGACAGGCAAAAGGATTGCATTAGCTATTATTACTGACCCTCGCCACAATATCAATTTTTCTCAGCATGGTTCCAAGTTGAAACGTTCCAAGTTGAATCGATTCGTATTTTCCTTAGCAATAATAAAAAAATAAAAGAGTGGGTACAACGAAAATTAATTTTACTTTCGGTTGACAGCTGTCAGTTGTTTTGTTTTCAACTGTCTTTTTTATTCTTCTTGAATTCTTTTTTCCAACACTAAGCTGTAGAGTGGACTTGATCTCTATTACTCCTAACAAACTGTAACTTGGTTTGCTCTGGCTTGGCCGACTTTTGTAAGTTGTTCAATTCAACGTTTTTCGAATGTTCATCTCGTAAATAAAAGTTTAATTCATCATTACAATCCATTACAATATAAATTGTAATGATCTAAAGACTTGAGCTGACTGTTGATACTAGCCATCAGTGGATTTTACAACATTAGAAACATGTTTCTGACTTGTTTTTGATGTTGAGGTTCAACTTAAAGAGTAGAATGGACATTAATGACAAGTCATAGTTAGCTATGTCTGGTTAAAGACAAGTCATATTGGCTTTTCTTTAACCAGTAAGGAACAAATCTGAATAAAAACCAATAAAACATATCCTCACCTAACTGACTGAGTAGCATAAACGTAATACTGAATTATTTTTGCGTCTCTCCAATGAATTTTATTTTGAAAATAAAAGAAGAGAATTAAAACTTTGAATGGTTTGTTATAAAAAATATTTTTAAAAAACATTTTTTGATAAAATTATTTAGAAAAACTTATGAGAGGTAGGTGAAACGTTGATGTTTGTATTAAAGTTATGTTACTCTCTTAAGGGATTTCTTTTTTGATTTTTTAAACAAATTTTTTTCTCACTAGTTTGATACAATATGTGTAGAAGACCATACTGTTAACTTCGTTATTAAATTATATTTGTATTCACGATTTTCTTCAGCAACAATATTTTATGTTAAGAGCTTTTCGATCCAATGGTAAATTGCTTTAATTAATTGAAGTCTTGTATTAGCAGAGTGGTTGATTCACGCAACGTTTATGGTAACGAGGTTCATTTTCATTAGTCTTTGAAGTAAAGTAATTTTACTCCCCCGATAACCTACACCCGACTTCACATGATGAGAATTTTCGGGGAGTAAAAATCAAGAATCTTAATGTCTACACGAGTGAAACACTCAGCCGTTTCATTCACCTCGAATTACATTTAACGGTATATCATGTTAAAATGTCACATCGTGTTGTTGTATCTGCAAAACGCTATAAGTGTGTATTGTGAACAAGACCGTTTATGAGCCTTCCTCTTAAACGTTTTCATGCATGACGTTGAGCTGCGTTGTTTTACAGGGCAAAATTGCAGCTTTTTCCCCCAAACCATAACTTTAAAGGGTCATTAAAACTAACTAAACCGAAGGGTATATGTTGGCTAAGAGAGTTTTTTAATATGAAAAAAATGGGATCGATAAGTTTTTGTGGTACTTTTCAGGTATCTTAACTGAGAAACTGTTTATGGCGTTACTTGCTGGCTGGGTTTGAGGACGGGTTAGAAAAAACATGTTGAATGTACAATATAATTAATGAATTAGTAATATATTGTATGTAGTGTGTCTATGGCCATAAAGTAAACATAGTGTCTGCAACTTAATAAACATCTTTGTCACATCATGTTTGTCATTAAAGTGTCTTAAGAGTGTTGTGTCAAAGTTATGTAAAAGCGAAGAGATATTGTTAGTTGTGAGTTGTGATAAACCGGTAAGCTCTTCCATTTTTCGAAAGAGTTAATTGGATATTTGTTAATATAGTATTTATTAGGGTTTGGGGGTGGGCAACAAATTTGCATGATGTGATACATCTTGAAAAGGTTTAATTTCAAAAAATTCGGTGTAATGGTGGTAAGGACGCTTATCGTTGTGGATAAATCGTATAAATTCTTTTAGACGTTACCGGTAATAAAGTATCAAAGTAAGTAGTGTGAGCTTTAACTGTAACGGATTTGTATTTTACATACATATTCCAGCCAAACAAAATTCTCAAAAGTTGATTATAATGCTTTGGTGCTTGTGCAGTGGGGATCATTAAACATTGTAGCAGTTATGATTGAGTCATGTGACTGTGTAACCTGGTGGGCTACTTGGGATAAGAACAAGCTCATCCCAAGTAGGCTATATCAATACCTGCAAAGTGGAACACAGAGTGATGTGATTGGAATAGATAAGAGTAACCACTTAACAGTTGTGCAATTACCAACATAATGATTCGCTTAATAAAACGTCTGCTGTCTAACAGTGAAGGCCCCAGTTTATTTATGACAGACAATTAGGAAACAAATAGTAACATCATCAGCGTTCACTTCCACAGTACAATGCAATTTTCAAAATAACTTGATTGGGCGATAAGGGAAAAAACTCTATCAATTCCAATTGTTAAAAATATACAGGACTTAGAAAATGTAACAGTACACTTTCAGTATATTTTCTTGTATTTTTAAGATTCATCTAGAAAGAAATTAATTTCTTCGAAGACAAGTAAAGGGCATACAAGGTAAATTACATTTGCCTCCACTAATTAGTGTCCAATCCGAACAGGTACTTCTTTTCAAAAGTATTTTACGTGGATGCAACGTCGTCTTTAAACAATTTATGTCTACTATACTAAGAGCCCACTTTTCATTAAAAAAAAATTAATTTTTATACTCTTTATATTAGCCTCACTTGTGAGTGAGTTGTGAGTTTTTACATATAAAAACAAAACTACTCGATGGGTTTTGATGAGTTAGGTGTCTATGGATTCGCCTTAGTCAAACGAGTAACATTGACTAAGGACAACAATGAAAAACTAATATGGCGGACGCTACATGCCATATAAGTTATGCATAATTCTTTAGACTCTCCTACAAACTAAATGACTCGATGGATTTTGATGTTTGAGATGTCAACGGATCCGTCTATTTCTCACGAGTGACACTGGCTATATGTCATCAATGAAAATTCAATATGGCGGATACCATATGCCAGTGTATAAAGATTTTGCATGCAAAAACAAGACGACTCGGTGGATTTTAATGAATGAAGTGTCTATGGAATCCATAGACACTTCATTCATCAAAATCCACCGAGTCACCATGTATCGTGTGCCAGTGCATATATGCTGTAATTAAAACCCAATATGACAAGCATATAATGATTATGCTTAAAAAGGATTTTTAATGTACTTGTTTTTTAATATGTTTTGAATTCATCTCATTTACCTATTTATTTCAAACACAATTTCATCTTTCATGGAATTGTTGATTGTTTACATATCCTAATTGTTATAAAATGCAAAGATTTTCCTCCTCCTCCTTCTCACCAGTTATGTTTTTATAGAAACATAACATAACATTGGATTTTACATTTTATAACAATCTTGCTTCCAGTAAAGAAATGTTTTACAAGCGCGTGCTTTCACACCAACGCCACCGTGTGTGAAAATTCCGAAATAAAAAATAAACACTAATTGTAACGAATATTTCGCAGCAATATGGGCTAAATGAATAAATAATCCCCCGTCATTTTTGACAGGCTATTTACTAGTAGATAAAATACTTATCTTGGGAAAATGTTTATCTGATGTTGACTTAATTGAATTAAGTGAACTTAATGAACTGAATAAATTGGACCTGTTAATTAATAAATTAATAAATAAACTTAATAATTAGAAAGTGTTAACTTAATAGATTAGGTCATATTATTTGCACTACAAATTTATAATATACAGTATGATTAAAAAAAGTTGTTTGCTAAAATCTCGGTATTGATATCGGGATCCCGCTATTTAAGATAAATAATACCGAATTGACATTTCGGGCCATATTAACCTCTAGGTCGGGAATAACATGGTTTTGGAGGCCAGTTGTCCCTCTGGAGAATCTTAGAATTCTCCAAGTTGTTCGTTATAGAAGAACAGCAATACATATTGTTTACAAACAATATTGCCTCCACCTTTGCCTGCCCCACTATTTAGTTTCCAAAGTAACACCAGTTCATCAGCTGTAAGCTGCTTGTTTTGGAAAAATTGTGCAGGTGGTTTCCACCGTTTATGAGTTGGAGTATATGTTGCCGTTTATGAATATGCATTAATGTCCCTATACTCCATTTCACATAAGCTGACACAGAATTAGCTTGAGGCAGTCAAGGGGCGAGCTAGGTGATCACTGTGTG
>JAQIWH010002305.1:0-25425 GCA_034695005.1 Cryptops parisi | reverse complement strand
AGTGTATCGAGTATCACTGCTTATATGCTGGGTTAATTAAAAACCATTATGGCAAACGCTATATGCCAGTTTATAAAAAGTATGCTTAAAAAGGCTTTTTAAAGTACTTGTTTTGTTTTTTTATCACCATGGACTTTTACATAATATCACCAAAAAATAACAAATAAAGGAAAGCGAAGAATAGAAGTACAAAAAAAAAGGGTCGAAACTCCAGCTTTTCCATTCTCGTTCGAGCTGCTGCATTTCTCTCATCGTTCCGGTCGCCTCTTTCGCTTTATTATCATTTGCGGAAAACACTTTTGAGAAAAGCGGAATACTTTGGCTATCGCACTTTGCATGGACGAGAGAACTAGGCGTCCTAACCGAGTCAAAACCAAAGAAAAAAGTGGAAAAAAAAATAAAGAAAAAATACAAAAAAAAAATAAAAAATACGAAAGAAAGCGAGGCTGGAACGTGGCCAGCACTGATTGAATAGAGAAGGAGTGGTAGTAGGCGGACGTGGACCTTCGAGCTGCTGCCATTGCGTCTCTGCCCTTTTCCTTTCACTAAAATCTCCCTTTTTCTCCCCTCCCTGTCCATCCACCCCTTTGCTTTTCTCTTCCCATCATGCAAAGAGCCTTTTTCTCCCTCCTTTTCCTACTCCTGTCATCGGTCTCTATCTTTTTTTGGAAAGAAAAAGAAAAAGGAAAAGGCGATTTCAAAAACAGTTGATGGACGGAATTGCAGAATGCAAAAGATGACCAACGAGATTTTCTGCTTTGGCAACGAAAAGTTATTTTTCATTTTTTTTTTTTATATTTTATTTTAGTGGGTAGATTCTTCTTCTTTACCTTTTTCCGAGAGAAGACGGGAAAGTAGGAAGACGAGTAAAGAATTTAAGGAAGACGGACGACAGAAACCGGGGGTGGGGGGGGGGGAATTTTCTCTCTCACTGGGAGGACGAAAATCTCTCTTTACTTCTCAATCTTTCTTTTTATTTTTCAGCCCTTTCCACATCATTTCGAGCTCAAAGAAAATGAGCTTTTCAAATGTCACACACTTTCAGTAAACATCGTTTAATAGACGATGGGATGTTCTTACTACTGTTCTCTACAATCGATTTTATTTCTTCATCGCTTTTATATTGTCCACCAAAAAACAAACAATCTAATGGGTTCAATTTGTAAATCCCAGCCTTTCAGAGTGTCCATTAGAGCGTATACAGGGTAACGCAAATAATAATAATAATAATAAAAACATTTCACTTCCTATTAAAACGTTCGTAAAAACTGAAACCGATTATACGCGATATATATAACAACACGTATATAACCAAGCAGAATTTCTTTTGATAATGACATACAGTTAAAACACTTTAAGATACATTACTTGCAATTCCAACTAGCCGTATTTCTGAGCTTTGGTCTGGCGAAATGCGCGAGCATTGTGATTGTAATTTCAGATGTGGTTAAATTTCAACACTATTCATCATTGCAGGTAATAGAAACAATGATATATGTGAATTTAATGTTAGAATTTAAAATGAAAATTACTACTCACATGCAAAATCCAAATACCGATCAAACAGAAACTTGCAAATATAGCCCCTACATGAGTCAAACTCGGTCTAAATTAAACTACTGTACGTTATTAAAATTTCAACTCTTGTAAGTTGAATTGATTTTAACTTTGGATTGATTTTAATTTCAAAAGCATTATCTTCAGGAAAATGTTTTGAGTTTGTGTGGGGGGTTTGTATACATAACTATTGTCATACGCTGAAACATACACTGGATAAAACTAACGGATTCAATTTTAAAAATATTGTTGACTACCATTGATTTAGAAATGGTAAGCACCAATGATTGATGGCACATCGTAATGCACCAAGATCATCGATTTCAGTTAACATGAACATAGACGATTTCATCATACGACGATTTCATTCATCTATTTGTGGTTCTCTGTGACCAAACATTAAAAAAAAAAATAAATAAATAAATAAATAAATAAATAAATACGTAGCCTATATGTGATTGGAAATTACTAAATAATTATGTAATGGATTATATATGTATCAATAAAATAGATAATTATGTAAAAATTATACTGAATAAATGATGTATCAATATCAATGTGTACGTTGAAAAATGTATCCCATTATTAATGAATATCAGCCGCAGTAAAGACTGTGGTTGGTATGATATCCACGTGGTCTACAACTGAATTCGTGTTAAACTAAAATTATTTAAACTCATGTTGGTAATATATGGATGCGTACACAACCGTATATACAAAGTAAATCATGATACATCAAAATATTCTGGAAAAAAAGCATATAACAAACAGATGTGTCAGATAAACATCGCTTGCATATGAGGAACCTTTCCAATAGTATCGTTTTCATTAATCTACACAGAAATCGTATTATTATATCAAAAACCATAAGTCATAGCTACCGAGTCATATTTAGAAAGTTGCAGCCAATTGACCAATAAGTCGTAATCCAGTGTCGTTTTATTTATTTGCAACATCGATATAAACATCAAAACAACAATAATGATTAAAACGCACCATGCTGTTATAGCAGTTTCACTGCACATCACTTAAGTTATGCAGCAGAGTGATGTTTTGTTTGCATGGTTAATTAATTTAAATTCGAATTTAAAGTTGAGTAACAACTAAAATCATTTTTTCTTCGTGGTTTCAATGACTTGCAAAGAAGCTCTTTTAGCAGAAGGTCCTCCTACCTTATAAACACGTTTTCAAGCAACTTGCCTTTGTTCAATTATATTACAGTTTATTGAAAGGATAATAATATACAGTATGTATAACAAGAATTTCTTGTTAGTGTTGTGTACAATTCTGTATTTTTTTTGATGGATTCAAAATATGACTTTAACCAACACCATTTATTCACTTCGTACGTTACGACCTCTTTTAAGAAATATTTTAACATAATTTAAAAAAAAAAAATTAAACAAGAGTACATATTCGGTTTTACATACATTTGTTGTAAGAAATATAAAATTAAAGTACATTGACACGATTTAAGTTGATTAAACTTTTCGGACAAACGATAAGTGTTCAAAACTACAAATTTTACCATCTACGAGCCTAAACTTTAAATCACTTTATGGCAATGCTGGAAACAAAGTTTAAAACTTCTAAAAGTCGTAGGAGCATTATTATTATATATAACCTTTTTTTTTTTTGTCAAACGATAGGGGTCGTTTGGACCGTGCATGGAAGTTCTTTCACTTGTAAATCGCATTAAGCATCAGTTCAGTGCAAACGCTTCAACAAGGAAACGTCAGATCGGCGCAAAAGTCGTTTTCCTACATTTACGAAAAATTGCATGACTTCAGATAAGCGTTACAACGATGGCACTACTATATTTCAAAAGGAAAAAAATGCGAATAAAAGAGGAAAAGTAAGAAGTAGAAAGAAGTCACAACTCGAGTTGAAAAGTGACGAGTGCGGCCAAGCATGATTAAGGGGCCCCGTCCTCAAATCTAATTATTTTCCATAGGCTCCGTGACAAATGGTGTAGTGACACTAGTTGGCGTATATAAAAAAAATAGATGATGATGATGAAAACTTGGGCTTTTTGAGCCAAAACTTTCACGAAATGCTTTGCACAAGAAAAAAAAAAATCGCATTTTGAAGATTTTTTTATATATATATATATTTTTATTTTTATGTTCACGAGCTTGAAAGACGAGAAAGGGTCAGTGTTATTTTTCTGCTAACGTTTGCCATTTGCAGAAAATATTTCAAATGCAATATAAATATATATATTTTTCAATTCCTTTTTCAGACTAATAAATATAGAGGGTCAAGAATTTTTTGTCCTTTAAATTTAAAAAAATGCAACATGCAACACAAGTATCAACATTAAAAGCATAAAAACGTATTATAAATAAGGACTTTAAGGAGCAGACCCTCATTTTACATTGGCATAACATTTTAACGAGATGTTAACGTATCATGCTACATTTTAGGCTGAAATTGCTGAACTGAATAAATTTCACATTAGCGTAGATTTTTGAGAATTGTTGAGAAAATAATCAACAAAAAAGGTTATTAAATAATTTTTCAACATTAAAAAAAAATTAAGCCAGTCTTGAATGTTAACGTTTTAATTAATGCTAATTTTTTATAGTAATTAAGATATTTGATACGTTACTGTTTGCCGAGAGACACTGGTGATGGCGTTGGTATAACCCACTAACGCCAACACTAGTGTCTCTTGTCAAAATGAAAAATACCAAAGTGGATATCATTGTGGAATATCAATTTCACAATTGTTCATGGCATGACATTAATAAAAGATAAATAAAAAATTAAGTATAGTGAAAATGAACAATCCAACTGAGAAAAATAGTATCCAATAATTCACCATACAAAGTACCATTCTGTTGCAGCAACTCACAACATATCAATTTTGTTATGCAGTAAAAGTGAATTTATTTGCTGTTGTTTGCATTTTGAAAATACGAATTTACAGTTGCCTAACAATTTCTGTAAAATCACTTTTGGTGAATAACAAAATTGACATGCAGTAAAGCTGCTGCAATAGTATGATACTTTGTATGGTGTATTGTTGGAAAGGATATTTTTCTCAGCTTGTTGAAAATAAATGAAACGACAGTGGATTTTAATACATGGTCTATTCCCTACAACTTTCTAAATATGACTGTATATCTACAACTAATTGTTTATAATTTAACGATGCGATTTTCTTTAAAATTAATTTTAAGAGCAATGAAAATAACGCTATTGAAAAGATTCCCCCTCAAAATGTTATTATGTATATCAAAAACTCAGAATTTTCATTATAACGTATAAGCTTTTCGTGTAAAATTAGAAACGTTTGGCTGGAACACTGTATAATCCTAGGAATCTATTGTATACATTTAAAATTTGTTTTCCCCCCTATTTATCCATATTATATATTCATAAATCCTTTCCAACTTAACCTATGCCATATAAAGAAAATAAACAAAAAGTAAACAAAAATTAAATGGGATTATAAAACAAGATAACAGCCACTAAAGCCAAATCAGTTTTAAATTTTGGACAAACTAACAGCTGTCAAAAATTACAGATAAACACATAAATGTAGTTGAAAGAAATCCAAAAAGAAAAAATCTACAAATAAAAAGATACTAATATTTACAAATTAAATAAAACATCCAAACGTAAAGCTTTTTTTAAAAAAAATAAACAAAACATTTCCAAAAAGAAGATGAAAAAAATTAATAAAGTTAATAGAAAAAAAAACACAGCAAAAACAGAACCCATAATTCGTTACTTAATAACTTATTCTTTCTACACTTTTTAAAGGCGACAACTTCTATTGCAATCAACATCGTAAATAACGTTCCATAACCTCAAACCTCTTGTTACCACGGCATTTTGAGCGTAAGTCGAACTGAACTGAGGGTAAACGTATTCTGTAAATCGTGTAAAAGGAGACGGCAAGTGAATCAGCTCATCCAATGTTTGGATAATACGGCGAGGTTAAACTTTTAGTTTATACACGAATAAAACAAATTGAATATAGCTTACTGATCTGGAAGGTATCCAATATATTGAAAACAAATGGAACAAAAATTTGTTAACACATGACAAAACTGGTGGCTACTACTGTACGTTGAACCTCAATCAACAAACAAACCTCTGATAGTGAATCATTAAACGATGACCTATCCGTTTAATTAAACTATACATAAACCTATATATAAAATATTTTTTCAGCCTCAAAGTTTAGTGAATTTTATAATCAAAACGTTGAATGAAACAATAGCACCTGCTAATGTCAACAAGAGATAACGGACGTTCAATTTTCGTGCGATTATGGCAAGAGCGATTGGCTTTATCAGTGCTTACTCAGTTGTTGGCATTCACAGGGTGACAGTCGCGAAATTAGCTAGTTTATTGATTGGGTACACAATGTCACGTCCCGATTAGCGAAAAGCTTATTACACACACACACATTCATGCGGAAATATACGTGTCTTTTCCACTGAACTGGGAAGTTTTGCAAAACTGCTAGTGATTACCGGCTAATCAATATACAGGAGAAAACTCTCACTATCATCTTTCATTATATTTGAAAATTCTATTTCATAAAAAAATATGCTCTTACATGTTAAAATCCTGTATAAAACGGGAAAATTTTAATTCCATATTGAAACAAAGTTTGTTTTAGGCTTACATTTAAGCTACTTTCAAACGTCAAAAATGCACAGATTTAATCCCTCCACAAAATATGGAAACGGAAGATTTTTTTTTTCATTATCGACCAAATTTCAAGCTAATATTTCCGAAGATTATCCATAATCAGAGAACGTCAATAGAATTCCAGTTGTTTTTGAATTTTTCTAGAATCCATAAACAGCATAGCGTTGACATTTTTTTCTATGAAATCCATACGCTTTCACTGAAAAAACATAATCGTAACTTGATCAATAGTTGACGACTAATATTGAAAATTCACTGAAAAGAGAATTTTGCCTTTGGGATTGACAGAATTAAAAAGATTTTATTAAACATAAAAAAAAAATATTGTCACTAGAAATTCGCCAGATATCGAATTTCTTCAGAAAATGTTCTGTTTTCGTTTTCTTTTCCTATGTTCTTTTTTTCCAAGAAAAGCAAATGATAGCGAAGAAAGAGTGTTCGCCTGAGGATAGAAATCGACCTCTAAGAGAAAGAAGGCCAATCATCACATGGCACACACACAAAAAACGGCTTATCGGGATTGTCAAAAAAAAAGTGACCTAACCATTTTATAAAGCTGAACGCGTATTGTCATTTTTTTGGGTTGGGATTTAAAAATATTACCTAAAAGATCAAGAACAGCAAGCTTCAAATGTCATGAACATCAATAATATGGACATGTTTTTGCACGAAACGCGTGTGTCTGTTGAATTTAACTCAAAATTTTGCCACTGCCATTTCATTTTTTTAGTAAGGTAAAAATTAAAATATAAAAGTAAAAAGTTGCCAACCAAACCATGCTAATAAAGGATAAAGCCTATTCATTTTTAAAGAAAATGAAATTTCAATAATCCCTGTCTTTACGGATGACAAAAAAAATATTTTACCAAACGCTTGCTACTTAGGTTATTACAAATTAAACGTAATAAAATACCGAGAAAAACGCATTTATCTTAGAAAGAACATTTCATACGTCACTCTAAGCCCACCCCAGTAAGCCATTAACTATAGAGAAAGTCAAAAGAAAATCACCACCAAACGCAATTTCTTCGCAAATGACATTGTTCGGGTTGCAGCGTGCGCTACGATCGGAATGGGAGTCATAAGTCGAAGACAGTGTGGATCACCACAGCACGAGTGTGATCGGCGATTGAACCAAAGAACAAGTAGAAATAGAGGAAATCTGACACACAAAAAACTTAATGCGAAAAAAAAGGCAGTTAGGGGACTTTCTGAACGTCAAAAACCGGGGGTGCGGGTATTTTTTTCATACTCTAACAGTGGGAAGCCTAAAAGAAAAATGAGAAGATGAAGAGAGAAAGGGAATGAAAGGGGGGATGGAAAGTAACAACGGTGTGTGTGGGTGGATGTGGATGTGGATGGGTGTGATGGTGCATCAAGTGGCCCCCGGCGGCACGTTGGGAGCAAATGCCGCGAACGTGTCACTTGTGATTGATACGTGAAATGTGCCACCGGTTGCCAAGGCAGCGAAAAGGCACTCTGACGCCAAAGAGATTCGGGGGGTTTAACGTTATCGCCCTTCGCCGGGCTCCTGGTCGCCTTATTGTCAGCTGCAGATAGAATTTCTTAGAGGTGCTGTCTGCACGCGTATCACGGCTCCCTGATAATTCTGACAAGTATAAAAGTTCCAAAGAACGAACAAACCAAAGAACGAACGGGGTGTGATGGTGAGTTTTCTTCTTGTCTTTCTTCTTCTCACCAAAACTCTCTCCCTTCTTACTTTAGAAAAAGGGGTTTTTGTCACCCCCCACGAAAAAGGCTTTGGAAGCCCTGGCGATTGCAACGAATTGACCAACTTCGTTTTTCACCCGCCAGTAAACAGCCAAAGGGATTTGGGCTAGATTTCCAGGGACTTGGGAACTACCTCAGCCAAGTCGACTCACGATTCCATCAACGTATCTATTTCGTGACAAAAGTCTCTCCTCATTCGAACTACTACTACTACTACGACACAACTCGCCTTACCATGAGCCGCACCCCCACACCACGCGCCTCCAACTTCTAGTCTTAAACTTTATAGTCTACTGCGCAAAAGAGGATTTACATTTAAGAAGACGTTCCAAGTTTTGGTTGACACCAAGTACACATGTAAGCTTATGCTTATTAGGAAACGTTTTTCTGTGTGACTAACGCTTACTTACAATGAAAATACTGATTTTTAGACTTTTACTGTGTGCTTACTTTTATTTTCAACATGTAAACAAATTCCTAGTAATAATTAAATACACACAGACATGAAGTTTTATAAATTTCAAGTGACAGTCTCTTTTCAAGTACCGGTACGTGATTAATTTTGTAAAAAAATTTTATATGTGTGATTTCAATTTACATTCTATAAAGTGCAGAACAGAGTGCAGTTCTCACTAAAAACAATTAAACAATGAGCAGTTGATTTATCCGGGATGTTTTGTTTACATCCTCCACTGAGCAACAGTTACAAAATATAACCAATTGAAACGTTGAAAGTAACAAGATACAATTGTTTAAATAAATCAAGGAATTTCAAAATTTTGTGAGAACACCGGAGAGAAGTTTCAAGTCCATTTCCAACTAGTTTTAAATCTATTAGACCAGTAGTCCCTGAGTAATCGATGTACATATATAAAAAATATACAAGTTTTGAATTATTAATCTTTTCCTTTTCTGAAGTCGGTTAAAAGTCGTGAAAATCGCATATAATCCGACATAAAAACTATTCAGTATAAACAGTATTAGTTTTCAAAATCCATCTACCTCTTTTCACGAAGTTTCACCAAGAAAACACGTCCAAACCATCATTCACCAACAGCCTGCTAGTGTTATACTGTATGTATACTTTCTTTAAAAAGATGTACAAAACTCCCATATTCAAAGTTCACATATTACTCGCTGGCTACTTTCATCTTACATCGCCAAAGGTCGTGTGCGAGAGAATGAAAGATGTAGAAGTGGATGGAAACGACTGAAGAGGAAGTAGCTTTCTTCACCTAACAGTTTGGCTGCTTGCTTCTGCCTCTTGGAGGAAGACTCATCTCGCAAGGGAAATAAGGCGCGTGCGTCGATAGATAAGGATCTCGATGCCAGAATGAGCAAAAGCCGCACCGCACCCTTCACAAATTTGAACGAGTACTTGCTTGCTTACAAGAGAAAGGAAAGAAAAATTCCGCAGTCTATCTCTCCTGCTAGTACTACGCCAAACCCTACTGACTCGTTGTTAGCTTTGGGATAGCTTAGTTTACTTCTTCTTTCTCCTCTTTTCCTTGGCTTGTGCAGTTTCTCACCATCTCCACCTTTCCCCCTGCTGATACCGATCGAGATAATGAAATAAAACGAAAACGAACCTCGTAAATACAATTAACATCGTCCGAGACGTCGACTCCCAGACGCACCTCGCCTATTTCCCCGGTATCAGTAGCGTGCAAACATGGTTTAATTTTTATTAATAGCATTCCTACCCAAGAAACTTTTTTTTCGTACAACATAACAAAACATTGCAATAAAACCTTCCATAGCAGCCCAATTTCTTGCTAAGTGCAACACTAAAAGAAATGGAACATAATGCGTGAAGCTGGTGACAACGTTTACAAGTAGTTCCAGAACACCGCCAGCTTTCTACGTTCTCACTGCTATTTTCGTTTGAAAAACAGCACTGTATCGTTATGATAATGTGATAATCTATATATAACCTGAACTGTAACTAGTTTTTGAAACAAATGCTCTAATGTTTGTTATTACATAAGGAAATTAAACAATTTTTGAAACATAGCTTACTGTCAAAATCATTGTTGAAAAGTATCCCAAAAAAGAAAATATACATAAAGTCAACATAAAGTGAAAACTTGCTACTACATGAAATGATATTTTCAGAAAAAGTATAAAATCAAATAAAAAATAATTATATAAGAAACAAAATTTTCATCACACATTTACAATATGTTAGAAGTTCAATTGAGTTGCGCTAGTTTTCTAAGTCGATGCGACTTTTCTTTGCTGTTTGAATAATATGTCAATCTTAAAATGAGTCAAAATTGAGTTGCAGGTTTACATTCTAAGCCGACAATATTAACAATGTATGGAGATATCTAGGACACTAATAATTTGACATTTAATAGTTAGAGCATCACTAAAAGCAACTGAAGTTTTTTTAATAATACAAGATGAACAAACTTCAAATTAGAGACTAAAACTTCTCCTTTAAAATTTTGAAACTTTTAGTGCAATATGCTCGTATGTTCAGTTGTTTATACACAGTGGTGAGTGAATTTTTTTTTCTTTCAGTTTCATAGGGGGTCCTAGTAAACTACTGGTGCTAATTGTTGTATACATTTCGAGGCAGGCCATTAACTCTTCCCATGGCAATTTAGAAACAGGAGAAAGCAACAGTTTTCGGCGTGCAGAACTTCCATTTTAACTACGCTCATGATTACTACTCCTAAACTCAGTTGTTTCACTCACTGCATCATGATGTTGTTGTTTGAGACACTTAGCAACATTCTGCTGCAAAATGCGCATCCATTATGTAAAACTCTTCACTATCCCAACTTGCATCGTTAACCAATGACTATAATGCATTAAACGACCTTGTTTTCCCTCGTTTATTAATTTTTGTTCTCGCAAATGAAAGACGTGATGTAAGTGAAAAAAAAATAACAAAAAAATTAATTGCCGGGAGCAATTCTATTTTTGCAAAATTTATAGTAAGGCATAAAACGTTTACGACTATTATGTATCCGGGTCAGTTTAAGTGCCATTAGACGATGTTTTTACATGACGTTTTGTTATTAAACGCTAGTTATAAAAATCCATACGCGTTGTTTAAGTTTTTTTTTCTTCTACGTGATAACAATTAGCTTTAGTATACTGGTGTGAAAAACTTATAAACGCAAGATTTGCATTACAAATAGCTAAGCTGGCAATTTAATGTTTTTATCGTCCATAATCTGAAACACTAGAAAATGGTTAATAACTTTTGTAACAAGTTCGGAGGCGTTATTTTCTGATACCCATTTTTTTCTTAAATAAACAATAACTGTCATAAAAGTTGTCTAGTTTACTTTTCAACCCAACCAAACATTTTAATGTCATTTTAATCACCATCGTTCCAAAACAAAACTTGCATAATGAGTTCTTATGCTGACCAATAAACTAGTCCGTGTTGAAATTGCATGTGAACCAAGTTTTCTAAGAATAATTCCAATTTTTCCACCAAAAAAAATAGTTTAACTATTTCCACTAAATAACTCAAAGAGGCACTTGTTTTGGTTTTCATTCTCAGTCGAATACTACATCCACTTTATGTACAGGTTACGTTTGTTCATTGCAGGTTTCTATTTACTGACTTTGTGTGTTTGTTTGTTTCTAACTTTGAGTTATTTAAAGTTACTTTTGATTTTATTTTGTGCTTTATAATAATACTGTTTATATGAAAGCTGTATATACAAAATTGAACATCTTGTTTTTCCTTTAATTCTATAGATGTTTTGTTTGCATTTATGGTTTATATTTTCACCAAGGTTATTTATTTTGGTTTCAACGTTTCGTTTACATTTATGTAAAGCTATTTAATTATTAATTACTACTCAAGAAGATAATCCAGTGCACTGATTCGGCCGCTAAAGCTTGTTGATATGCTTTACATTTTTCCAATAACGGATTAAAGCAAAGTAAACGAAAAAAATATAGTCCCCCAGTTACATAGTCACTAAGGTTAAAAAGTTTGACCTGTTTTGAAAAAAAGATAAATTATTTTAAAAGATCTTTTTAGATCCTTTTGAAAGAAAACTTTGATCTCTTCTTTAAATTTGTTTCATTATCATCAATCAACACAGTTTTAGATAACTAAAGAATGGAGTTCCATAATGGATATCTACAACAATTGTAATGTGTTTACATGTTTGAGTACTAAACCCCCGTCATACATATCCTAATAAACATGAAAATAAAGTAGCGTATTTTGTGCATTTTTGTGGGATTTTTTTTTGGCACGTTCATTAGTTTTTACATGAACTTGACGAAAAAGTGCAAGATTTTCTGAAACATCCATTTTCTGCTTCACAAACTATTCCAGTTTATATTATCAAAACATGTAGAGTTATATATTCAATGTTATGCTTTTAAATGCATTGTGTAAACTTATACGCTTTCCTAACAACGGCAGTATCTCGAATTTGAATAGAGGGGGGGAAGGGAACAAAGGATTCGTTGGCTTCCTAATAAAATTTTTAACAGTAGCTTAAAAGATAACTTGGAATTAAATGTATACCACATTTCGAATCAATTGAATGAAAAGATAAGACAGTCCACGAGTAGACAAACAAACATGTTTGCTTTGAAGATATTGAGATACCATACTAATACATTGTATTGATTTTTCTTACAATCTTAATACTATATTCAGATTGTCTCCCGATAATTACGAACACTACTTTCTCCGTTACATAAAGGTTTTACGCACTGTACGCATAAAATATTTTTTAATCTAAAATATGTCATTCGCCGTCGTTCTTATATTTTTCCTTTTTTTTATTTATCTATTTACAGCCGCGGCAGCTATAGTGGATTCTAGGGGGCCCATTTTCATAACCGAGCCACCCAATCAAGTGGACTTTTCGAACGTGACAGGGACGAGGATAGAATGCACGGCCCACGGAGTACCCCTCCCTACACTACAGTGGCTGAGGGCAGATGGGGCACCTGTCGCTGACATTCCCAGCCTACTTCGAGTGCTCGATAATGGCACTCTAGTCTTCCTACCATTCCGAGCTGAGGACTATCGGCAGGACATTCATGCCGTCATTTACAAATGCGTTGCCACTAACCCCTTTGGCACCATCGTCAGCCGAGATGTCAAAGTTCGAGGAGGTAGGTCACTAATCAATTATAGTATATATTATCTTTTCCCAACTACGACCAAATTAGTTGAAAACTAATTTTCTCATCATTCGTGAAGACAAGTGAAATTACAATTTATTTCAAGTTAGCGACAATAATAAAGTAAACCCTACATAAATGAAAATATATAATAAAACTAAAAGATAATCATCCACCTTCTAGAAATTATTTGTTTTTCTCTCGGTAAGTAATGTCGATTTTATTTAACGATGTGGATGTGATTAATGTTGCAGATTAAAAGTGAAAAAATAAGAATGAAAGATAAGACGCAGCATTAAGTGATAAAACAGTGATGATGTTCTATTCTTGTCAGGAAACTCGTAATTTTTTTATGAAAATAAATGAACACACTCTAAAAAAAAGGAGTTACTCCCCGAAATGCAGCGATTAGCAACAAGATATCAAAAACTACGGATGAGAAAATGATGAAGATGCAAGTGATAACGTTAATGTACTTTTATTGATCCTGTTGAAAGTTTTTGCCAAAAAAAAAAACAACTCTTATAAAATCAGATTAATAGAAAAAATTCATGAAAACTACTAAACAACATCTCTTAAGACCATCTCAGGATTTTAACGTTGATTAACACCTAACTTTTAATGAACGTACACCTTTCATGTTAAATTACTGTTACGTGTTGGCAACATCTTTCATGTGTATAATTTTAGTAATTTATGATATTTAATGACACTTAACCACTGTTTGATCCATGTTTAGTAAGTAAATCACCACCTTTAAGGTCTCATGACCTAAGCAATTTTAGGCATGGCAACTCGAGCAATTTGTGGACATAACGTCATAACGTCGTAACGTCATCTTTTGGCCAAACTAGGTTTGATTGGTTGGGAACGAAACTGACATCACAGTGGTTCACAAATTGCTCAACTTGCTACACCATACACTGCATGCGACTAATGTTTAAATAAAGTCAAATTAACTATTGTTTGACAATAGTGACTATTACTTCAACGATGCTTCACATGACCATTGTTTAAATGCACTGTCTGAGTTCGTTACAAATATCGTTAGACTATTATATATATGTACTTTCCGTAGTACGTAGTTGCTGTCAAAGTTATGCTACTTTTTTTATCTCTATACTGTGCTGACATCTTTGTAAGCTATAAATTCATCTTCCAATTAGTCCATTCGGAATAAAAGCCATTAAATATGTAGATTTCTAGGTACTGAATGAACACCCCGAGCAAAAGCAATAAAAAACTTGCACTAATGTTTCTGATAAAACACCCATCGTTGTTTTCGTCTCCCACGTGAGATAATAAAGTTGCAGTTGGCAACATAATCAAAAACAATAAACATTAAGTACCTAACCGTTAATAGTTTGACAGTGCCAGTTCCGACCTGGAAATACAAATGTCATTTATCGTAGTCACACCACACATTACGAAATAACACGTCTGCGAAAGGTTATAAATACTGTACAGAAAAGGGAGAAAAAAATCGATTTCTGGCACCACAAGAAATCTCTTACAAAACCCCTATTGATTTGTTTTTCGCACATAAAATTCCATATGAAAGTTGTTATCAACTTTAACTGGAAATACATTTTCTGCGCAAAGAGAAAGGCTAAACGATTCCTGCAACGACTATCGATTTGCAACTTCCCTAACAACAACAGTAAAATAAAAAAAAATGAAAAAACAACTTATACAACGTCTCGCCAAAGAACTTGTGTGGCCAACGCTTTTTTTTCCTCCCTAGTCTGCCAACAGAATAAATAAAACATCACGAAAAACGGATGTGATAACCCGGAAATTATTCCGTAATAATAATAATGACATTCCTTTCGCTTAGCTATACAGCATGAAATTAATCCGCGTTTTAATAAAATTGATCGTGTTAGGTTAATTTACGACGCGGGTTAACAGTCACAAACGTTTCTCAAAACAAATTCCTGAAACGGCGAAATAATTTCGCCCGTGTAATGTCAACTTGGTTGCCTGAGGGAATAAATAAACAGCCTTTCGCCAAAAATTAGTACGAACCTGAGAGCAAATATTTAAATGGCACAAAACTTCCAAAGGCAAAAGTTTTAGTCAAAGTTACACAAAGATTTTAATTTCATAATTATACACAGTATACACTAGGTGAAACTTTAATTATCTTTTTTTCAGCGTAATCACGGTTTTCATTTAAGACTAGATACACACAAGTTTAACAATGGACAAATTGAGACGTCAAAGTCAGTATTATAAATTTTTAATATTGACTGAAATTGGTATGCATTGGCTATAATTATATATAGCCAACTATTATGTCAATTACTAACTGTAAATTCAAACGGGAAAATAAGTACAGCAAAATAAAATTTGACTTACTATATAAGTATAATTTAGGGTGAAATATCTTCACGTTTATTAAAATTATGGTACTTTCCGGTTATAGCGGGGCCCGTCTGATGTTGTATTTGACTGTACTTGGTTATGGGTTGAATTTGCAAGTTGGGTTAAAGTTAGGTAAGGAAAAACAAAGAAACGTATTAATTGTATAATTTTTTTTTTGTTTTCCTAACCTAACTTGCAAAATAAACTCATAACCAAGTACAAGAAATAGCAACATCAGACGGGCCCCGCTATAACCGGAAAGTATCAAAATTATTATTAATAACGTGAAGCTTTGAACGTGACCAGGTTCAGAGAATAGAACACTCTCACATAACCAATTTATTAACAAAATCCAACCTTTTAATGATTTGTTTTGCCATTTTATCATAAGTAAACATAGCCTGAAAACAACAAAAATCACATTATGTCACGCGTTAATGCTGACATAAATCTGAGATGAAGAGCAGAAAAGACATCGAGACGGTTTGAACAAAGTTATAGATGTCTACTAAGTAACCAAAATCGAGCTGTGTAATTGGCTTTGGAACAATGTTAATAGAACATAATGGTAGTTAATAATAGACCCTGCTTTTTAATACACATAAAGGGTAAATTCGGACGCTAATATGAATCATGTAACGTTTGTATTGTTCACCATCAAAACTCATATTCACCTATGAAGATCATCAAACAAAAATTTAATAAAATTAAATTTCTGTTCTTTAAGCATATCAATATTCAATGTAACTATCAATGCCCCCAAGGCTTTGCCCGCGCACTATCCACACCTGACACCTGAATGATTTTTTCATAGATACATACACAAATGATACATGATACATACACAAATTCGAATAAATGTTTTTCTCTAATGGTTATTTTTTCCAGAAAACTAATAAACTATTAACTATTAATTAATTTTGAGAAATCTCCATAGTTATCCAGAACTGCTATATCCTTGAACAAGTCAACTTCATAGTCAACTTCACATGGCTAAAAAAACAACTTAGATATCGGTTCGGCAGTTCTCGAAATCCTGCGTGACAATGCTAAAAAAGCATTTGCCTTTTAAATATACATTGTATATAGGAAATAATACCAGTTTTATAAATTGCATAAAATAGCTAGTGACCATACAGATAGTCTTATGACCTCTTATAAGAGTTTATAAAAGTCATCATTATAAATAGATTTATCATATTAAAAGTCACAGCATTCAAGTCTACACACAAGGAACAACATGACCTGTGTGAGGTTTGTGAGGGATGAACAAAGTTTAGTTTTGGCGTGACTAGTTCTAGCCACTCAAGTTTTCCATCACTTTCGAATTATTTAAACACTTGGAAACGTGTGATGGTAGATTGAAATTCAATAGAGCCAATTACTACTGAGAGAGACAGAGCCGAGAAAGGCAACCGCATCAAGGAGCGAAAGGGTTGATCCCTAGCAAAACCCAACAGCAGACGATTACCAAGATCTATCATGCAGAAACTAATTATCGACGTCTATTAGGCGACCATTTGGCCTAACGGATAAGGCGACATTAACGCCTTAATTGGGGTCTCTGATGCAACCCTTGGTCGCATCTTTTCGCCAAGAGGGGAGGCCGATGGTAGATTTGGGAATCGAGGTAAATTAAATCGCTCATTAGCTAACCAAAGAACTAGGGGGAGTAGGGCGAGTACTGGCTTTGGCGAAAGCCAAGTCCCAGTGGAACTTAGTCGAGATGCATTGAAAAGTAATCGAAGTCTTAAGCAGTTCGTGCTCGCAAACAAACTTCAAACCAACACACCACAGACTTTGCCGAACTTGACAAAGTCCTTCGAGGTTCCAAACCCAAGAATATACAAGATTCCATTATTGGAAATTAAAAAGTTGACAAGAACTTTAAATTTTGAAAACACTTCATTTAGACATTGTTTGCTTGTAATATAGTATTTATGACTGTTAGAAATTAATTTCACAGATATGTTTAAAATATTTTGAAAAGCCTGGTGTAACAGGGTGGTAAGTAACATTTTTTTCAAGAATAACCTTATACAACAATATAAATGCAACGCCATTAGTGCAAGAAGTGTAAAGTACCCCATAGACAGCAAGACAGACTTAAATCTTTAAACGCATTTTCTTTGAAACTAAATTTTTTACTAATCTTACACGCTTCTACACCAGGCTCTTCAATTGAAGGACTAAGCGAAATATAATGATAAACCACATTTTTGAAATTGTTCAGGTTTGAGAAACAATGTTTGTTTTTAACATGTAATGTAACTGTTTTTCTGATGACATGAGAAACTTCAAAGAATATCACACTGAGAAACAAAGTGATTCTCTATATTATGAGAATCTCCGTACAGTTTGATGCACAATAATTTTAACTGTTGCATGATTAGCTAAATATAATTGTTTACTTTTATTCTTGTTTGTCACTATGTTAGTTTTAATCCTTGTATATGTTTAATTGTGTAGTACCTTTATCCGTTAGGATGTTGTCAATAAATAAGAATATTACCGATATTACGCTGCTATTTTCTAAAAAATGCAGAAAGTAATACGCTAGAAACAGTACTGAGAGACAATTTGAAGTAAAAATTTCATTTTTTGAAAAAGTGTGGCTTATTACAATATTGCCCGGAGCCCCTCAATTAGTTTCGCAGCCGTAATTATAAAATTATATGATCTGTGTTAAAAACAACATAAAAAACATCAGGATGATTTAAAATTTTGTTTAATAGTAAACAATTTGTTTTCATAAATTAAGCAGTAGAGTTTTTGTCTTGTGTCTAATACACACGTTACCGAAAATTTCATCAACTTGTCACAACATAATCTAAACATTATCATCCAAACATTATTTGCATTCAAAGTTTCAATAACAGAAAAAACAAGGAAACATGTTATGATAAATTTCAAAACTTTTCTCCTTTTTTGTACAAAAACAGATTCTACGATTCGAAACAAATTTCTACGACCTAAATAATAAAGATCTCAACACAGAATTTGTTGGGTGATCTTGCTCAAAAGAACAATAGTCTGCCAAAAGAGTTTCCTCTGCCAGTTTTCGATAATTTGAAATCAGCCAAGTGATGAAGCGATTCATTAACTTTGCACAGCCCTAATCACAATTTTAATCAAGACAAACCCTTCGCCCTATACGACCCCCAACAGGAACGGTTGATCAACGGTTTGCTTTTGCAGACTCTAAGCGAAAACAGGTGATCGCTTTGACAATCATTAACACTCTCTGCAGGGTTCCTCGAAATGGGAATTCAACCACCTGCGAACCCCGTTGTTGGCATCGAACGCCCACCACTTCCGTTTTCTGACAGTCACTGGACGGCTGGAACCGTTATTCCTCATCAGGGAACTTAAAGCAGAGGCTCATGGGAACGCGAAAAGGAGTGTATTGTATATTCAAGAATCCTCATTTCCCTACCACCTCATTAATATGAATGTTTCCAAAGGCTGTTCTCGTCTGTGTTCGTGATGTTGCTAAAAATTTCTGTTGCAAATGCAATATAGTAAAGCTAGGTTTAAAAATTAAAAGTGGCTGTAATTACTTCTGCCACTTTTATTCTTTTTAGACCGGGAAAACAAAATGGCTAGGAACTAAGAACTTGATCAGTTAATTGTTTTTCTGCCAATTTAAGCTTCGTCACGTATGTTTTTTTTTCTCCAATTAATTTGTTCGAATAAAAAAAAAATAAACAACGTAACACCTTAGGTTTAGTAGCTAGAAAAAAATGTTGAAGTTGGGAATGATGAAAAAACAGACTTAAACAACAAAATGATAAAAAAAAACGCAATTAATTTTTTTTTGCATTCACTTTAAGTAATGAAATTTTATACAAATTTCGAATTCCTAGAGTGAAGGGGAAAAAAACGTTGGTTTATTAGCAGCCAATTAAATGGCAGAGATGTTCTTGAATGAAAGAGACTCAAGGCTATGTAAATCAACTTTCCAATCGATAAAATAGCCCAAGATTCATTTTGTTCGTTATACGAGTAGCTAAGCTATACCAGAGGTAAGCCCTGAGGAATCTTTCCACATTTTCACACATGTTTCTCAGTGCTTCGTTTTGCATATTTGCTTTCGGAAGTTTCTCGTTTGCTAACGCTTCGAGCACTTCCTAACTGGAGTTCTTGAAAAACTTGTAGGCCTAATACCGTTTGAACTTTACAATGCTAACTAAAGATTTGCAAACGACAAGAACCAGAATAGTGAGCTTTATACAAAAATGTCAAAAAAAATCTTAACGCTAAAATTTCATCATTTAAATAGAAACAAAACTTCATATAAAAAAAATGATGAATTTCAATTGAACGTTTTGGCAATATAATGCTACTCCACATTTTAAAAAGTGTTCAGGAGAACAA
This sequence comes from Cryptops parisi, assembly GCA_034695005.1. Lineage (NCBI taxonomy): Eukaryota > Metazoa > Arthropoda > Chilopoda > Scolopendromorpha > Cryptopidae > Cryptops > Cryptops parisi. Next base: position 5,604 of record JAQIWH010002305.1, on the reverse strand, counting down.
TTTTTCTGGTGAGAAACTCCATAGTACCATACTGAACAACAAGGTGATTTTATATATTATGTTGCCATTTTCTGAAAAATTCAGGAAGTGTGTGAAATGACAAGTTATAAAATAAATAGAAAATAGAAACGCTATTGGAGGGACAATTTGATGTAAAAAAGTCATTTTTGAAAATAAGTGTGGCTTAAAAGCACTTCAATTTTAAAAAGCGACGTTTTCATCTTTTTGTTTGTTACGAATGTTTCTATTTCTAAAGAGTGCTTTATTTATAAAATGTTAGTAACAACAAAATAAGAATTATACTACACTAACTACAGTATTATAGTGATTTGTGGAAAACAAAACAAAAAAACAACATTATTTAGCTATGAGCATATAGCTACATAGTTACTGTTTCAATTTACCGTCACAACAGTTTAACAATATTGTTTCCGCTTGACAAGATGTTTAAGCTTAACCATTATAGTGCTCAACAAAAAAATCGAGGACTTCTAGTGCATTATAACAGACCTAATGTACCGAAGTTAAGCCAAAAGAATAAGTTCTGAAGTTGCAAAAAGTTTTCATAGCTGGAAGCTTCATATTCTTGAAAAAACACTAACACACAAAAGAAGAAACCGACATCTATAATAAAAGAAAGAAAACGAAAGAACCATCACGTATCTTATTTCCACGTTTCTTTTTCTTCTTTGTACATCAGACCGTTTGTGGAATCATTTGCGATCAAGTTTACAGCTTAAGTTTTTTACGAGGACAGACCACAGATGTTCATGCAGAGAAGAGTAAGAGGAGACAACATTCAACAACAGAGTTGGCACTTCATTATTCGAGTTTTTGGGGGTCTGGGGCTGTCCAATTAATGGGCGAAAGGCAGCCAGCAGCATCTATTAGATAATGGAAGATGAAGCTTCGCACCATTTCATTTGCTTCATTACGTTGCAAATGCGATGCAGCCAATTTGTCTTGGAGAATTGTGTCCGCGAGGTGCGGCAAAAGCAGCTGCAGTGAGCGGCTAACCGAATTAAAAATTTCCTGCTTCTCTTAATGGGAACAACGCGACTTCTTAAAACCTCGAAGAAGGAGAGGCAGAGAAAAGTCCAAGAAAGTGTCTTCTGGAGATACCCAGAAGAAAGAAGTAAGAAGATGAAGCCCAGCAGTAGTCTTGTTTCACCAGTACTTGTCAACTCATTTAGTTTCGGACTTTGTTGATCACCGAGTAAGCAGTTAGATGGTGGAACGACAAGTTGAAAGAAGAAGAAGAAGAAATGCTGTGGCTTGGGGATGGTGATTAAATTAATGTTTCGAGCAGTAATTAAATACGCAGGTCATTCGGTTCTTGTGCTCAAAATGTTCTGCCAGTAATGGGAATCCAGGGATTCGCAAAACCCGAATTATGTAAAAAAAAATATTAAAAGACCATGTTCAAATCCTTAAACAGTACTGGCTAGTGTACCTCGAGGGTCAAACGAGCAAGACCGCGAACATTATTTTTCAGAAATTACAAATGAAAATTTCTTTCAACGCAGTCAAGCGCATAAATCCCACGACATTTCGCAAGCAATAAATTTTTAAACCAATCTACGTTCATTATTTTTTTGTCTACTCGACATTTCATGAAAAGATATACAATTAATGGTCAATTACATATTTGAATGTACGCTAAAAATACGCGAAATAGATAATTATAATCACTTTTATGCTACTACAACATATTACTTACTATACAAGCCACGGATTAAACAAATAAATTTTACATTTTACTTAACTAAAAAAAATGGGTTTCAGAATAACTAAAAAAGAAACATGTGCCATATAATGGGTCGATGTTTTTCAGATGACAATTGATTTTGTCAGAAAACTAAAGTAGCGGTAGGTCCTATTAGTCTAGCTGTTAATTCTTAGATTCTTCAATTGAAGGGTTCTGAACAACATATTGATATGCCACACGTTTTACAAAAATGATATTTTTACATCAAACTGTTGCTCAGTTCTTTCTCTGAGCAAATTAATTTAATATGGTACTTCATAGATTTTCCAGCAGTATAATATAGAGAATTACCTTGTTACTCAGTATGGAATGCTATGGTTTTTTCCATCTGTAAAATAGCTTTCCTGAACAACTTTAAAAAGGAGGCTTATCACTATTTTGCCCGAAACTTTTCAAAGAAATATTACAAGGCATAGTTCAGTGGGTGGAGCATCGGACTGTAGATCAGAAGGTATGGCGTTCAAATGTGCGTACAGATGAATTAATGTAAATATATACAGTATAACTAGTTTTACGTATTTGTATTATCAACTTTAAGAGAGTTTGTAATTGATGGGCTCGGGGCAGTAACTTGTCAGCTCCAATTTTTTGCCGAAAGGTGGTGTCACTTTTTATCAGAACAGCTGGTTCATATTGTGACAATATTTTAGCCAATTCTTTCTTGAATTTTTTTTTATAGTGTACCTACCTACCTCTGTTATTATACGTTTCATGTAGGCTTGTTACTTACGTGTAATATGAAAAATAGAACTGTTTAAAACTACTTTCTCTAAAATTTTAAAAATTGACGCTGACGGGTTACTGCCCCGATTTTTTCAATTGCACCATGATTTGTAAATGTTTCACACAGATCACAGTATTGATATCTGATATAACAACACAAAAATTGCATAAAATTTATAACTTTTAGTATTAATCTACAATAACTTGGTGTAAAGCGTTTGTTGAAGTTCAAATAAATCTTAGTTTTTGCGAAGATATTTTCAAATTTATTAGAAACGCTGTGTATGGTTATCCTCATAGAAAACAGAATTTTGAGACTAAATTTCTTTCATACTACCTAAGAGCTTTTTGTTTTCTACATCATCATCTTGTTTGTAATAGAAAAACAAGTTTCCCTATTCATCATATCAAAGTTGGAGGAGGAAAAAAGGCAAACCTCTGTGAAGAAGAGATGAAAAGAAAGCGTAGAACAAAAGTAAAAGAAGATTCGTGTCAAGAAAAGAAAACGCAAAGCAATTACTCGAAGATTTCAACAAATCCTGGCTGGTCATTCGTCTTGAGTGTCCCAACTGACCTTTTTTTTCCTGTCATTAACTCTCGTTCCTTATTGTTTCCTATGCAGACAATGACTCCCTAGGGAACGTGCAACGGCTTTTTCCTCGACACACGCGACCCGGAGCCTATTTTTTCCTAAAGGCCTATTGCAAGGAGCCTCTAGCATTCGCAAAGACAGGTGGAAAAATTCCCTCTCTTTTTCGTTCTCTTCAAACTACAAAAGTCTTGCGCAGGGTGTTGCACTCCAAAACTACTACCAGGCAACTACTACTACTACACCCGCACTACTCTCGTCCTTCCAACCGTTTCCCAAAACGAGAAGGAAAAAAAATCCATCTAGCCCCACAGAGCTTGGAAAATCGCTTTTCCTCGGGCAGATTTTCGCCGGATTCCGAGCGAGATTAGTTTCGATTTTTCTATGCGAAACCCTCTTTAATGCCCGAGAAATTGATCGAAGAAAATTTCCTGCGGGAAGGAGTGCTAAGAAATTAGTTCCACGTGCACCCGCTTTTACACTCCTCCATTTACGGGGAAGCAAAAGGTTAAGATTAAATCTATCACGCATGATGAAAATATTTTCACCCCCGAGCTGAGTTGTGTGAGGGAGTGTGCGACGTATTGAAAAACTTTGTGGATGGTCGTGTTACACGTTTTTTCCAGCCCTAAAATATTTTTCGCGTTAAAAGATAAAAGTTCTTAAAATATTCTATTCTTAGAACTGTTTAAAAGTCATAAAATAAAGATGTTCCTAAAATATGCTTTTAAAAGTAAAAAAATAAAATCTTTACTCAACCACAAATACAGGATGAAGGTTTATTTCATGTTTATAATAATTTTAAAATTAATGTTAAAACTATTCAAAAATAGTGGGAACTAATTCTCCAGAAAATATAAATATTTTAAAATTCTCAGAAAAGTGAAAATTCGTAAGTTTAGACATAATAAATATCTAATCTTTCTGCAATCTTTAAAATGTGTATACCAAATGCATCAAGTACGTTACTAATAAAGTATGTGCGGTCTTTAAAGTTTATACTCTCCAGTTCGTAATTACAAGCGAATATATATTTTACATACCGGTACTAAAACTTCAATGAGGTTTAAACAGAATCGAATAGCTCCATATGTATAAACAGTAGCTCCAAATAATTTGTTAACTACTTTATGTAATTTGTAATATGTATATATAATGTAGTTTAACGAAAAGCTGAAAATTCGCAATTGAAATTTGCAGCAATAAAATTTGAATAATCATCATTAAAATGTTCGGTTCTGTTGATTCTGCGCGTTTGTTGAGAATCTAAACAAATATCAAAAATATTAGCAAACTTTTGATAAATATAAATTGATATACTTATATATCAACGACCAGAACTTAAACGACATTTTTTTCATTACTCGCTATATTAGAAAATGTAAGAAAAAACAAAATAAACTTGGTTTTCTTACACTTTTGTCCAATTAAAATCTTCCTTCCTTAATTTATCATGCATATCACGCTCAACCCAACAAGAACGAATTTCGTTTTTTTAAAAAAAGAGGGACAACCAGTTTTTTGGTCCTTCATTGTGTTATATAAAAAAAAAGAAAGTTAGGTTAAGTAAATCGATTTTTTGTGTAGGACACGAACACCGAGAAAGAGAATGGGGATGCTTTTGCATGTTTCACAAAGGAAAGTGTGGGGCGTGTCAAACAATTCCTCTTTTTTTCTTCCTAAACTCTCTCAGCCCAATAATGATTCTCTCTTGTTACTGATAATTAGCTGCCTCTCATCCTTTTCACCTCCCTAACAAACTGAGATGATGATAATGATAACAACATGGAAAAGAACGAGGGTGAAAAAAAATAAAAAGAAGGGGGATAGTAGTGGGGCAAAGAAGAAGAATGTTGCTCGGCGGCACTTTCGCGTTTGCATATCATCAGCATGCTGACACGTGGACAAAAGGGGACTCTCCTCTGGCACGCAAGAAAACTCTCTCATTGCCAAAAGAAGGAAAGACGTGACCTTTCAAGCTCTCTCAAGTAGGAGGCCAAATCCTCGGTGGAACAAGCGGGACCCTTCTTCGAGGGTAGGTAGGTGCAGAAGCAAGAAAACGAAAATTTAATTAGAGGCGCTGTCCTCTCCCATCAGCGCAAACGCTTTTGCGGTTGTTTGAGAACGTTCCTGGTCGTTGGGTAAAAGAGGAGAAGAGATCGTAGTCCACTTTTGCACCACCCAGAAAAACCTTAAAAGAGTTAAGAGAATTGGGGGAAAAGAGAAAGAGAGGGGAGAGAGTTGAAAGAGTAAAAAGAAAAAGACCCCATTTTGTCAACGAAGACATCATCACTCGGGCTGTGCAAAAGTAGAGCCCCATTGTCAGATAATCCTGGTAATTGGAGCCAATTCGCAACGTACTGGCCCCAAATGGTATAAAAGACCCTGACTTTGCCAGAGCAATTCAACTTCACGTTGTATATTTTTAGCTTGACTGTCTTCGTCTTTTTTTGTTCTTTTTCCGTCTACTTTTGCAAATACTATTTTTTTTTTGGGTAGCGGAAATAGCATTTAAGATTATGTT
>JAQIWH010002304.1:0-25426 GCA_034695005.1 Cryptops parisi | reverse complement strand
CCTCGATTAGTACGGTTTCAAATAGTCCGCCTAATCGGTGGAACCGATTAGCAGGACTATGCGAGGTATTCCTGTATTGTGGTGACTCCTGACTTGGATTCCGATTTCAATCTTTCTTATGTTTATAAGAAAGATTTCTGATGGACGGTAGTTGAGGGTAATTGAAGGTCTCGGAGGGGAAAGCAGTAATCGGTTTGCTCCACTTTTTAAAATTTTACAGTAAAAACTGTTTTGACAAAAAAAACTGTTTTGACAAAAAAAAACTGTTTTGAACAGTAATATATGCAAAATGTTTCAAATAAATATCACTTTGTTAATACATTTTAGCCAAAAATACTTTACTAGTAATTTATTTATTTTCAGAGTAATGAAAATTTTGAACTGGAGTTGTCTGTTGTTTGTTCTAAAATCAGCACACAACAAATAATAAAGAGCTGCCTGACAGTTGTGAAGCTAACTTGGCTTATACACCCAACAGTGATTGTCAGCGCCATTTATGATAATATCTCGGTATCTGAACATCACATTAGCCTGTTTCTTGCACCAAACGATGCAGAACTTCGAAACAATTATATCAATTTAAAAAAATGATTTTCGCCAAAAAGTGGAGCTGACCGGTCATTGTTCCGACCTCTTCAATTGTACTTTGATTGTATTTTCCTAATATTTTCTTAATCAGATGTATTAAGTCTATTTTAGAAATTTAGTTAGTTATTTTAATTAAATTGATTATGGAACTAATCTGTTATTTAGTTAGAAACAGTTTCTGAGAATATGTACAGTAAAATCTTGATTCTACGAAAATACAGTAGATGTCTGTGATTACCTTTATTCGTAGTTACTGAGTGGTGTCTAACTAAACCATATTGATAAGAAAAAAACAGTAAATTGTTAGTATGTGTATGTTCATGTATACCGAGCAGAGAGGGATGCTGTGACTCATACTGGTGATAATTAGCAAAACTGGTTAAAATTGGTCAAACAAGCGTTCAACAAAAATCTAATCTAACTTATCTATTATCCTAATTTTTGCTTCTTTTCAGAAATTTTCGATATCTAAATCCGTTAAATCAGTAGTTCACTGCATTTTATAATGAATCCATATCAGTAACGTGGTAAGTAATACGCAAACCAGTGGCATAAGCATATAGGGGTTAGTGGGGTTTCAAATCCCTCTCATGACATTTCTCTAGTTCAGTAAGTAAAATCTGGAGGCGACAATTCTAAAGAAAAATATTATTATGCAAATGTTTCGTCTAAAACTTCATTTTTTCTTGAATTTTGCACAAGATTTAAAGTATTTTCCTACATTACCAAGTTTCAAGTTTTTTATGAGCTGTGGTTTATTTAACACTAATTGTTACCACGTTTGAACCTCATCTGTCAGATGTCCATTTCTTGAAGTTGTTGTTTATGGGGTTGGGTTGGACAATCCCTCCCATGATAGCATTATGCGTATCCACTGACGTAAACACGCTATTCATGAATGTCACTCATCATGATGTATCATATACTGTACCTACACAATACGAAAGTACAAACGATAAACATGCATTGTAGTGCATGTTCTATGAATTTATTAGGTGAATGTCAAATATATTGCCATTATTTGACCTTAACGTGTATGGAAAAACATGAAAATAATTTTCATATTTACATCCAATATACGGTATATAATTATATACGATACAGTAATTTATTTTTAGAAGTGTGATTTAGTATACGTAGTCATGTGATGTTTTGATTCACCATTAGGGTTAATTTTTGTATTTTGTAACTTATTGTTGTTGGAATTTTAATAGTGTTTTAGTAATTTTCTGTTGTATACGACTAAGTTATAAATACATTTATTAGAATCGAAGTATAAAAAAAATATCTCAATAACAGTGTCACTTTTAAGAATCAGTATTGCCTATGAAATAAACTCTTATCTATCATATTACTGGCAACGTAAATTATCCGGTAAGATGATATTTAGTTAATATCGATTGTTAATGCGGATCGATTCAGAGGAAAATCAAACCTAATTGCTCAAAATTCTTAAACCTTTCTAGGCAGTTGATGGGCTTGCCTGTTGGTTATATTCACCGTCGCACCGGAAACTATTTCGAATCGTAATTGGTCATTAATAACAGGCTGTATCGGATGGCAGCGCTCCAAAAGAGCGTTATCAAATGTCCGAAATCGCATATCCGGGTCGAAATCGAATCTCGAGTGGGATGGAGAGGTCGAGAGACTTTGTTGTCGTCGAAGAGTGGAGTAAAAAGATTATTAAACAAGTCTGTTCACATTTTCGTCTCTGGTCATTGTTGTTGTTATTGTTTTACTCCCATTACTCCCCTACAACAACAACAACAACTCCGGTCTCGGTGAACGTGTCACCACGAACATTTCGAGCTCGGTGGCAAACAACGACACGTTGACTGGCTTGCGGACACCCACGTTGGGCACTGGGCCAGATCGGTTTCGTGACACACTTTCCACCCTTTTGCATTCATTCGTTTCACCCAATACCCCCTCGTTTGGCCTGTCGTTCATTTCACGTTGATGATGAGTCGATGAGTAAGTGCATTAGGTTGTGGCCTATGGCGAGCGTGGTGTGTCTGCGTGTATATGTGAGTGTGGGTTGAGGTGGGGGTGGGTGTCAGTGGCCTGACGAGCCTCTGGTTTCGCATAGCGAGAGGTTTGGAAGTTCCGCATCCGGTAGAGTTTGGATGTATTGTATGGAACGTCGAGGAGAGAGTTTTCGTTCGCTGGCAGGTTTGGCTTAGGTTTGTGGTTAAAGGAAAATTATTCATCACCCTCGGGCTCCCAACGTTTGCCACGCGCGCTCCGATTACTCGCGCTGTTTATTCTCGTGGGACCGAAATCGAATCGGTTTAGGTTTTCCTTCGCAAGGACTATTGAAAGTTGTAGGAGTTTGTACTGCTCGTCGTATCTTGGAGTAAGCTATACAAAACAAAAAACGAACATTTGTAGGCGTATCATTTGATTTTTTTGAAAAAAATAAATACCGTACTTGATTTTTTTTTTTAGGCGAGTTTATACTCTCTATATTAGCTTCACATGTGAGTGAGTGAGTTGTGAGTTTCTACATACAAAAACACGACGACTCGGTGGATTTTAATGAATTGGGTGTCTATAGATTCGTCTTGGTTTATCGAGTGAAACTGGTTCTATGGCGTATGAAAAACCTATATGGTGGACGCTACATGTCATATACTCATTATTCTTTAGACTTCCTAATGGCTCGATGGATTTTGATGAATGAGGTGTCCATGGATCCGTCTTAGTCTCATGAGTGTCACTATATGAAAATATATATATGCATATGCTGTTAATTAAAAACCAATATGGCGGACGTTATACGCCAGTATATTTATTTATTTATTTATTTATTTATTTATTTATTTAGTATACGCCAGTATATAAAGAGTATGGTTAAAAGCATTTTTAATTACTTGTTAATTGGTAGAATTGGAATGCTAATTAAAGTCGTGGTAGGTCACTGTTAACCGTAATCTGCAAACTAAATTCATGTTGTACAGATATCTGTATTTATTTCGACGATTTCTGATTTCTAGCTGTTGGGCATAATTCAATTGCATTGATTTTTGAGTTTTCGAAAATTTATCTTATTTTTATGGCGCGTGATTTTTTATACGTGTTTTTTTTTAGTGTACATTTTTATTTTTGGTTCTCGGGTATCCAACTGATGTTTTTGTGGAGAAAATCTATTAAATTCTTATATGAAAAATTTCAAATATTTTTATTTTGTGCAACTTTTTAGATACCGTACATTGTAAACTCCGCAGTACGAGCAACATTCTAGGAAAGTACTTCATTTGTAGTGTAAAACCCGGCTCAGCAGTAACGAATTTTTATTTTGTTTTGTTTTTTATATATATAGTTTTTTGGTTCTTGTTTTAATCTCATCTCGTTTTAGATGTGGTATGCCCCATTTTTCCCCTTGCTTTTGTTTGTGATGCTTCCTGATGCTCATATAATGTAAAAATCACAGTGGGTTATTTTTTTGTTCTGTGTTTGAGAGAAAAGTTTTTCTTAAACTTTTTTTTTCTTTGCGCATGCCATAAAATGACGAGTTGGTAAAAGGAACACAAAAAAAATCATATATTCGTCTTCCATTTTCGCTTCCGATTCTACTTCTTCCGTTGTTAAGTTTACGACCCAGAACGCCAAGGAAAAAACTGTAGCACTGTAGTAGAAGAAGAAGATGAAGAAAAGACGAAAAAAAGAGAAAAAGACACAAGCCTTATATACAATGAAGAAATAAAAAGAATAAAAATGGACGTGTGAGTGTGTATATAAATATCTACATATATATGAAACTAGAATGGTTCCTAATGCGAAGTGAAGAAGCTGAGGAAAAAGTCGACTCGCTGCATATGGAATGGAAATTGAAGCGCGCGCAATGTATTCAGTGAAGTGAGTCTAGCAAAACGAATACAATAATGGCCGCACAAAGCGCGGACGTCGCAGAGACATCGATTGCTTTACTGCTGACCGTGAGATGAAGCAAGAAACAGAAACTAACCGAGCGCAGCGCGTGGGTGGAAAATGTACTACTACTAGTACTGCTACTACTATTGCTACTACAAAGAACGAAATGAAACGAGGAGGAAGAGGGAGTACCGAAAAAAAAGATGTCGATTTCGATTGGAGGAGGAAGGGGGGTTGCTTTAGTCCGATGTGTGTGCAGTGGTTCGAAACCAAAGTTTTTTTGTGTGTCGTTGTAAGTTGGTGACATCACTTGAGAGCTATAGTACTGTCTTTGCGAAAAAAAAAGTACAGTAGCAGTAGTGAGAGTTGAAGTAGTAGTGGGTGGAAAGGAGAAGTCAAGTCGATGGGGATGATGGTACAAGGGAGACTTTTAGGATACGTATATAATACCCCTTCCTACGAATCTGTCCGGAAATTCAACGGAGAGGAAAATGTGCAACGTGCTGCTTGGTTTGTGTGTGTCAGGACTATTCCATAATTCTCTATAGTTGTAATAGTGACGTCATCGGGGGAAGTAAGGGTTACCCTTTTAATTTTTTTTTCAATTCTTTTTCCTATTCATCATGCATCGTGAGCAGCGAGTAAAGTGCAGTAGCATTTGGTTGCTATCGTGAAGCGAATATCATCTGTCAACGTTGATACCGTTGCCAATGATAGGATTTCACTCTTTTCAAAAATGGTATTGACAAATGCATCACCACTTTAGATCTTTCTTTTTTTTTCATGTGTGATTTTTGCACTCATGCTGATTTTTCATACAGGAGTCACCCCTCCCAGTTATGCTGAAGTCAACTTCAGAACAATACGAACAATTGTTATATGCTACAATGAGTGATGTTTGTTCCTAATTTCTAGTATTTGGTTTCACTGTTGGGTTGGTGGTTTCTATGATAATTACGTGAATAATAGTAAAACAAAAACGGAGATCATGATACACAATCTTGATAAATGTATCGTGGTCAAAATTAATAATAAGATTTACCCACTTCTTTTTAATTCTGTTCTGTTGTAGAACGCGTCTGTTGTAGAACGCGTCCGTCTGTTGTAGAACGTTGAGCTTTGGCGAATGTTTTGGACGAATCTATTATATGGTTGAGATGAGGTCGAGGGGAAGAGGTAGGAAGAGGAAATAAGAGGAATGCTAGCACCCGTGCATGACACGGGGCTATTTCTAGTTGTACAATAATGTAATAATTGTATAATGCTAGAGATTGTATCCACTTTTTTATAAATATAATAATAACTGTGAGCTTTATGTCATTTTTAAAATTAATTTTTAGTCTGAACATAAAACCATAATTCTAAATAATCTTAATTATTTTATAGCTTTATTAACTAATTAATTAGCTATTTAATACATTAACAACGTCAGTGTAAACAGGTACTAGTAGTTAGTTGGAGTTCAAGAGCTAGGAGGCACTGCTTGTATGAACTTAACACTAACTCTAACTCATAAATTTTAGGCGGAGAATTACGATTTGTCTGCTTTTTAATAAAAATTATAGCATAACAATAGCCGAAAACTCAACTGGTTATGAATTGTGTTGGCCTGTTGGTACCAAACGTTTAGTTAATTACATAAAATATAAATTCATAGCGAACGAACAAACATAACTGTGCTTATAAAAAATTAAGATACAGTATTATTGTAAGGCACAAAATGAACAGATCATTTTGTTGACGTATTAATGAAATGATGTTGAAAAAATATATTACACATAGGCCTATTTATGTACACTAATATTGTTTGACAACTTAGAAAGTTTGAAATTTACGAACAATGTCAAGGATTTTTATAAGTTCACGAATTTTTGAAATAATGAATAATAAGTTTAAATTGTATGGCAACAATTTATTTGCAAACTAGGTGTTTTACGGAATAGGAGAACACGTTCTGTAGCAAGTTTTTTTGCGGGGTATGTTTGTTGGTTGGCGAGATACGTGCTTTGAAGCTATCGTTGTGACGTGTGGGAGGGGTTTGAAACGTGGATCGTCGACGCCCAACTATACCTTAGGGAACGGAAGAGACTTTCACTATAAAAGAGACTGTGCTTTAGCGTTGGTAATTTTCTTTCGGTCTCTTGTACGCAACTCTGTTTCTCTTGGTGATGTACCATAACAATAATGTCCTAGTTTTACACACAGCACAAGCCACTGTTTTTGTTTCACTATTATTTTTTATTTGTTTGGGTGTTTTGTAAAGGTGGTTGTTCTAAATGTATGGACTACTACCGTCTTCTACTTTTCTGCCTTTCGCATGGGTCTTTGCCCTTTTGAGCCCGCCCTAGTCGCTGTACTTTTGGTTTTGAAGTTTTCTTTAACACCCCCTTCTTGACACTCCCCCTCGTTTTGCCTCATACAATACCCTCCCCTCTTTTCTTCTTTTCTGGTGTACTGAACTGCCACGAGTTGAAAACCCCTCCTCCGCCACTAAATTAGAGAAAACAAGGCAAGTGGAAAATTTAATTCGGTTAAAACTCTCATCGCGTGACTCTTCTTCTACTACTTCCCCTCCCCCATCTTTCGTTTTCCCCTTTTGCTGGCAGCATTTTCCCCCTGGTGTGTTGGTTGTGGATTGTTTCTTGGCGCCTTGTACCCCTGCCGAATGGATTATTCCCAGCTTTCCTGTGTTCGTCACGGGATTGTTCGTTTCTGTTTGAGCTTCAAGTTCTTGATGCGAGAGTAATGCGAAGAGTTGGATATTTATGGGAAGTGGTTGTTTATCAAAAAAAGGAGCAGTTTGTGCACTTCTCGGTCAGTTTTGATTAAAGTTTCTTAAGAGTTTACATTGTAAACACGTTATTTTTTAGAATGTCGGTTTCTGACTTTTCAGTGGCTGTGTGATTTTACAAGTATACTATACATAAAATGTACATGTTCTCTAAGAGTGTTAGACTCTGTGAATGTTTCAACACACTGTTACTAGCTTGAAGCACGACGTGACCCCGATCGTAATACATTTTCCATATTCTATACATTTTCTATAAGCTTTCCTTTGATGGTGAGGGACATCATACTACTGTACAGTATGTGAGTTGCGTGTTACTTTGAACGTAACGCCTGTTTTATGATCCTCCGCCCCCATTAACCATAGATGCGTATTGATCTGAATTTGTATCATCGTGGCGCGGATTGGTACAAGCATAATACGGAATGAACTCCTAAAAATAAATAGATCGTTCAAACATACACAAATATTCTGTAGCGCTTTCTGGGACTAGAGCACTGGTCCACTAAACATTACATTTTTCTGTTACATGCAACTGTAAATACTTCATGTAAAAACTATGAATTTAGCGAGAATAAGGTAGTTCAAAGATAAATTTGAAAAAAATAGTTATCTAATTTATCGTCTTTTCAACATCTATAATATTGTTGTGCACGATAGCTTTTGTTGTCTTTAGATTAGAAAAGACGTTCGATCTCCCTCATCGCCGAGTGAACTGCTCCATTTTGAAAAATTCCATCCGAACTCGAGATGCAAATTCTTTCTTTGTCTTGCTGCTCTAAACGAGCATCCCATCGGAATGTGCGGATGGGATATATTGGGTGGAAAAGAGAGAGTGAAGCAAAGTTAAGAAGGGGTTTAGAAAGAAGAGAGAGAGAATCCTTTGGCGCATGCTCAGTTGGATCGCCTATCTTTCCCATGCTATACCACCACACTGTATAAAGGCACAACGAGACTATCAGCTTTTCTGCGCAACTCGGCAATCATGGACTGCTGTGTGTGTGTGTTGAGTGTGTTATGTGCTGTGTTGTGTTTGTATGGACTATGTGTGTGTGTGTGTGTGTGTGTGTGTGTGTGTGTGTGTGTGTGTGTGTGTGTGCGCGCGTGTGTGTGATGTGGGCTGCTAATTTCATTACGGTCGCTTCAATCTTAATTCCTGACTTGACGTTCACCATCCACCTAGCTAGATAATGCTCGTTGGCTTCCACGCCATTCCATTTTCTCTTTTCTTCTTCCCATAATAACCAGTTTTTCACTAACGAGATTAGCTCTAGTTAATCTTTCAATCGTTAACGCTGCTGTTCGCACTGATTTGCTCTGCTTTTCATTTTACGGTAAACATTCGCGTCTACAGAACTAATTGTAATCTCTGAATTGATTGGGTTTTCTTTTGTTTGGTGTGTCCGTAAACACACAAAAATCTTTACTTTCATGTTTTTGTACAATTAAACACGATTGTAAAAATTGTTTCAATAAAATTCTACGGTTAGTTAAATTAGCAGAAAACTTGATGGAAAAATATATAGCCTATAAATAAACCCGGTAACTTTCACATCGCGATCAATCCGCAATTTGATGTCATTAAAAAATAGCCTTAATATGAAACTCACTTACATTTTGTGTCTATGTACGCGCTTTTGAAGTGGGTGACTAATAACGCACAAAAATATTTTAACGAAGTTTAATATTTTTACCCCTTTAGTTTTACGATAAATCATTATGCTTAGTAGGGATTTCATTGATATCCGATTGTTAATTGGCAAATGCAATTTAAATTAGATAACCAATAATTGTGATTAATAGTTAAATGTTGCATCTCAAAATTATAACAAACAGCGCTACTTGAAGCCATGTTGTCAGTAACACGGTTTTGTCCAATCAGAGTTTGAACCTTGGGAACTATTGGAAAATGTTTTTATTACAATTACTTCCATCAACAATGACGGGTGCTAGAATTATTGTAATCCTCATTATTTTGTTTCTATTATTACTTAGTAACCCTTCACTGACAACAAACAACATAATTGTTACAATCCTCATTGTTGTGTTTCTATTTCTACTTTACTTAGTAACCCGTTACTAACAACGAACTGCGTTAGGTTCAAACTCACAGACAGATATGGAAAACTATATAGGAGATGAAACCTCATATTTTTGTTGTTTACCTTGAATTTTTTCTTGCTCATTTTCTTGCGTTTTTTCTTGCGTCGTTTCTTGCGTTTTTTGTTGCGTTTAAGAGTTTCTTGTACCGTTTTATTTCAATGTGCAAAATTTTGCATGCGTTCTCGTGCGTTTTTGACGCTCAAAACCCTCGTTACAGTGGTAATAGTTTTGAACTTATACATTAACTTTTTGATATAACATATAAGAGTGTAATAACAAAAAAATAGCAATAACCTCTAGTTTTATGAAAGAAGCCTTGTTCATTGTGGGACGTGTTCTAATAACCTTCACTTCATTTTCTGTACTTTTGTTATTTTCGTCGTTCTTTCCATCGATTTGGTTCATATTTTTTTCTTGTGGCTTATTTTGTCTTTCTTTCTTATGTTTTTTTCTTCTTCTTCTTCTTCATCGTGTTCTTGTTCTGCTCATAGTGGTAGCTTCCATTTTGGGTTTTGTATTGAAATTCACCCCCACTCGCCGTTGATCCTCGGTAAGATACTCGGATACGTGACTCGATTTTCTGGAAAGAACTTTCCATCTACTGCCACTACTACCACTAAGTTCGTCGTTTTGGTCGTTGTCAATATCGGTTTCTTTTCAGTCGTCGCATCACGGCTTCTTTCTGCTCAACCAACTCCGTTAATTCTATTCCCAACCTATCCTCGGTTTCAATTAAACGAAGGGTGAGATGAAGGAAAAAAATAAAGAAGAGGGAGAGATATAAAGTTTTTCTTTTGTTTTTCTATATTTTTTATTTTTCCATCCAAATACCGGCGAAGAGGGGGAAAGACTTAGGAAAACGACGCTTTTGTTGAAAGGGACGACGAAAGGAAAACAACACCACTGTTTTCGTAACTCTTCGATAGTTTGAGTGATGATAATGGTTCGTCGTCATAGTGATGACATCTGTGAAAAAGATGATAGATAAAAGCAAAATATATATATATAAAAATAGAGGTTTTATCTAATTTGAGTTTCTCGATGTAAACGTGGCTACACTTTTGAGAGGGGGGGTTATACTAGGGATACAAAACTCGACTGCGATGATGATGGTGATGATAACAACACAAACCGTGAATTCGCTACACGATCGAAAACGTTGATCGAAGTATCGATTTCTCTTTTAGCTCGGAACAAATGGGGTAATGTGTTCACTGTTGAAAAATATACCGTCCAGCTTTAACATAAAAAGAAAAGAATGGTTGCTTTACATTCACGGTTTTTATTCTTCTCGTTCTCTTTGTTCGTTGGTGAATTGTTTTTTTTTCTGGGTATTCGTAATCCCTGAAGTCGTTTCTTTCACGAAGTTACAAGGTTTTTCTCAAACAGAGAAATAAGCTACGACTTTTTTTGTATGTGTGTGAAAGTTTTGGAATTCACACTGACCGTGGGGACTTTTCTTTTCGCTAGATTTAAGATCATTTATACAATGTATCTTATTTCCTATCAGCATAAAAAAAGTAAGGAGAATGTAAGATTACTGCTCTTTGCTGGCGTTGTGCTAGCTGTTTTTGTATTTTCATGTTTTACACAGTACATTAGCTTAATGGACTGCTGTGCCCATAATGTCCATTGGATAAAGAACTACTAGAAATGATATACAGAGTGTTTCAGAAATTTGGTGGTGCTATATTTTTTACAAATAAATTATGTGATCATTCTATTCACTGATTTGTGTAGGTTAGGTTTATTATTTGTTAATTACTTGCTCAAAATTCTGCGTGATGTACCTACCACACTTAAACGCGGGCGAAGCCACAGGTACAGATAGTTTAATATAAACTATAGTCCGCAAATAACGAGATACAATGAATTTACGAAATTTTTATGACGTATTAGTAATACATTAGTCCGATAGCAACAATCATTATACTAACTAGAAATAAGCCAACACAGTTACAGTAGAGTCGATTATTCGAACGTTGGTTATGTGAGCGATCGGTTATCCGTACAGCAGAGATTTCTCGAGTAGATATGCAGGGATTCCACCTGGATTTGTGCCTGTCGTATACTGTACACAAGAGTGTTCTGATATTTATTTTACTTTCCTCCGGTTAAATGAAATGCTAAAGTGGAAGCGAGCAATATTATCCATGAAAGACGATACCCTAACTGAAAGGCCAAGAAATTTTCATATTTTTTGGTAGACTACATATGTAGTATATAAGTAAATATAAACTTACCGTAGTACCCGTAAGCATAGAAAAGATTTTGTATTTTTTGTATGCACATAAACTATTAATATCCTATTAAGCGAACAACTCGGTTTAAGAAACACCCTTAGTTTAAATAATCAACGTTCTACTGTATTCCACGTTGAGTACATGGTATTTTCGTTTCGGTAATTTTGTTATAATCTTTTTACGGAATTTTCAATTTATTTGCAATTTGTACGCAATAAATTATTATTATTACGGAAACATTTCCAGACTATGGTTTATTAATAAAAGATGTTCCTCTACATGTCCTCTGTCACTTATTGAAGTCGCGAATAGTTATTCTGAATCACACTGTAGATTTTATTCAAAGTTGTTTGATAATAGATGCCGCCATTTTATCGGTGAATTTTGAGGGTTTATCAGGTTTTTTCGACTAGGTTTTTCTTTTTAAATAATAAAACATGTTGCATATTTCGATCATTAATAACCGAAATTTTGTGTGCGATTCGATCATTTCTGAGTATGCATTATTTGAATTCCACTGGCCGTAATTATCTGCTGAGGTATTTCTGGGAAATTCCGGTACAGTTGTGTAAAGATAACGTATATTAAAAAAAAGAAGGGTATGAAAAAAAATTTTTTTTTACTAATTAAATTTTTTCTTTATTATCTAGTTCAGTAGGGTGGTCCAACATACAGAACATTTTTTTTATGAAACATTTTTTAACCCCCGAGATAAGTCTTGTGAGTTGCTTAGAAGAGGCTGTTTCATGCTCTGCTAGCGTTACCTCAACATTTCTGTGTAGCAGGGCTGAGCGCCTTCTCTTTTAATAAACTCTAAAGCCAGGGCCCAAGCGAAAATGGAGGGATACGAAAAACGAGGGGGGGGGGGCATAGTCGGAAAGAATTGTCGCAAACAACCAACGAGAAACGGGAACCAAATACCGGCATTATGGAGGGATGGGGGATTAGAATTTCAATTTTATTTTTATTTACATTTACTCGGTTTCTGTTGGTCGGTTTCCTAAGTAACGCGAGGTCGACGCCTTCTCGATTACTTTCCATTGCGAACGACTACGACAAGGAAAAAAAAAAAATAAGACGTTAGAATGAAAGTCAGACGAAAAGTCGGAAGTGAACAAAAGTAAGACTTGCGTCTGGTTTTCTCCGCCAAATGGTCCACAATGGCTGTTACTGACATTCACCGTGCAAGTTGACAAGAATAAGGAGTTGGCAGCAGGAATAAGAAGCGAACGATCCAAACAATTTGGTTGGAAACAATTTTTAGCATGGAAATGTAATAAACGTGAAATAAAAACAAAATCCTCGTCGGAAAGTGGTTTTAGTTTTTGTTTATAGAGGTGTCATATGCAGTTAAAGAATTTAATACAAGGTGTCGGAATTGATTTTAATCGCAATAGTTAATTAATTATAAAAACGGTCACATGACATTTTTCATATCGTTATCCAACATTATTTGCCACGATTCTGCAAAATACGCAATTTGAATATACAGAAAAATGACGTTTTATTTTGAGATTTTATCAACTCAAAAAAATTGTAAATCACGTAACCTCACTCAAATAACTGCAATAGCTGTTTTGCTATTACATGAAAGTGCAATAACTATATTTCAAGCATTGTTTTAGCGTGAGTCGGAGAATTATTTTTATTGTTGGTTGAACTGTTAATTGCATGGAGTATGATATACGTTTTCTATCCGGTTATGGATGTTATAAAATTGATATGAAAAGTATCTTGGTAACGAGTTGGCAGCAGTTGTCATTGCAATTCCAGTGGAAACTGTCGCGTGAAATGTTCTGTACGCATACAGAGTGAGCTGCTTGAAAGGATCTGGTTGACACGTTGATTATTGAATGTGAACATGATTAAATGCGCTCGGCCAGTCGAATGGTTTTAAAGGGTTGTTTAAAATATTTTAAAGCTAATGCTACGCGTCATGTTTACTCATCACTCCAATAAGGTTAAATCGTTGTCTGATTTTCTGCACAACATGAAACTAGGATTTTAATTGGGATTAACCGAGAAACTTGTGTTTTGCACGGTGAAGTTGTTTTGCACTTGTTCTTCGATTGTGTTCTCGCGAGTTCTCTTAATCGTACCATACTTAGCAACAAGGTTATTCGCTATATTAGACTCATTCTCTGGAAAATTCAGAATTTGGTAAAGTAACAAGCTAGAAACAGTACTGAGACAGTATGATGTAAAAATGTTATTTTTGGAAAAAGTATGGCTTATCATTATATTGCCCGGAGCCCTTCACTTGTGAAGTTCATCTATTGGCTTCTCACATTTGCAAATTACTTTTGTTTTTCTACAGCTATTTTCTTAAGTAAATTAATAAATTATATATAAACTTTAAATGTAGCTTTAGCATTCCCAAATTTTGAGGGGGCTGTTATTAAGGACGGATTTTTTGGATTTTCAATACAAATTTTTATATTAACAATGGTTTATGTATTTTCTTGGGTTCACTGTAACTTAGCTATAAAATTTCATGGGAATCGATAGAGCCTTGTTTGTGTTACGCGTGTACAAACAAACAAACGCAAAAAAATATGTTGACGAAATTATTATTGTATCTCCTTATGCAGTCACTTCAAAACACAACTTACAAAACATATTCTTCATAGATAAAAAATTATAATAGTTTAAATTCTTCTTGTAACGATCCCTACGGGATGTATAAAACGAAAAATAAAAATAATAAAATTATTACAAGTCAATTCAGTTTATAAATGTATTGATGAAACGCGTACAATATTAGCGTATTTTGGCAACTATAGCTAGTTGAAGTGTTTTTTCCCAACCATCCACTCCTCAACACGAGTACGGGGGGGTGGATCAAAAAATAAGTTTCACTCGGAAATAAAAAAAAATAACATATAGACACACATTATGTATGTTACTATAAAGGTACACTCTTTATTAATTTATACATATATTCTTTTAATGCCTGTAAACACGTATTGGAATGTGTGAGCTACTTTTCGATACCCTCACACTAACGAATTTGCTCCAGTTTTGTATAACCATTTCAGGGCCACCATTTTCACAGTTTCATTGGTTTGGAATTGTTGCCTTCAATTTCGCTTGTCATTATACCAAACAAAGCTTTAGTTGGATATGAATAACCACTTTTTCGGTGAAATGACAAACGAAATTGTACGACAACGATTCCAAACCAACAAAGCTGTGGAAATAGTGGCCCTGAAATAGTAGTACAAAATTGGAGAAAAAAACGAAAGTACCAAAATAAAGAGGTTGTTGTCAAGTTTTAATTGTATGTCTTACTTTTCAGATTTTTCGAATGCTTTAGTTTTTATCGCTGTTTTAAAACAATTTTACGTCTATGACGTCATACGTGAACGGTCTACTCGCCTGCTATTCGACTGCGGCGATTCGAATGGTCGCCATCATACCGTCGTCTCTCACTTCGATTCGAAAATGGGCTCTAAATAATCTTTTAAAGTTATCTGAAATTCTGAAACCGAGTGGAAACATGCATTGAAGTACTATCGTGATTCGGCAAATGTCATTTAATTTATGTCGTTTAATGTCAAATGTCTTCCTTTTTTAATTTTTTGATTTTTCGATTTATTTGTTTACATACGTAAACCGTTAGAGCAGAGACGCGTTTGGAAATGAAGGTATTTTTTTAATACCTTCACTTTTTGAAAATGAAGGTATGCTTTAAGATTCAGTATTTTTTGATTCACCATCGTAAGGATATTTTTTTAGTTTTCTTCGTGCTATTGTTATTTTTTGGCTTTTATTAGTGTGTTTCAGTAGTGCTTTAGTAGTTTTAGTAGTGGCTTTGAGTAGTGTGTTTTAGCTGCAACCAGCGTGCGTATTACCAACACGTGTTGTCGAATTTTTGAAATAAAAAATTTTAAAAAAATTTCGGTCAGTTTGACGGGCTAGCTAGTACATAATATGTGTCTATATCATTTTGTTATATTTTCATTCATAAGTGAAACTTATCTTTTGATACCACCTAGTATTACGTATCCATAGGAGTCGAACAACCCTATCAATTTTAAAATGGTCTTGCGTCGTCCGCATTGACAATTTCCATAACTGCTAACCGACAATACCATCATGACTAACAACAGCACCACGCCAATTTGAGAAGCCAACAGTGGCATCAGACAGATGAAGTTGAGAGATGCAGGAATCGGTTGGAAATTAAGCGCTGTCAAAGGCGCTTGGTGCCATGACTGTCGCAGAGAAAGCCTCGCAGCTACGTTCACTCGGTCGAAAGAGGAACGAACTGCATTCCTTCGGGGACCATCTTTGATTATGCAGCTCGACTGCACACGCGCCCCGAATCGATCTTAATGGCGAGTTATCAGTCGTCGCCACGACGTCGTTTGAATTAATAATAATAATATTAGTTGTGTTTTTTTTCTTCACGTGGGCTTGGTGTGCTTTGTGTTTATTCGATTTCTCTTTTCGAGGTCCCTTCAGCCACACACCGACCCTACGACGAGATTTTAATTTTCTGCCACACCAGAACGCATTTACAAAACAAATGAGCCGAACCACTTCAACAGATAAAACAATCGACGTCTCGACGACGAGTTTTTCCCTTTTTTTTATTTTTGTTTCCAATATTTTTTAACTTTTTCATCGACATCTACGCTCGAATTGTTCTTTTTCTTCGTGTTCTCTTTTATATTTTTTTTCCTCGTAGTGCTGGTATTGTCATTCGCAATAGATGACACGCTTTTGCTGTTGGCTTCACCATTGTTCCTTTTGTGCTGGCGAATTTTGGCGGTTTTTTGTTGTGTGCATGTTCCGTTTTCTAAAGAAAAATTGGTTTTATCGAAATTCTGTAATAGGATAAAATGGCATGCTTTGAATGAACAATTACATCGCTGCATTCAGTTAGTTGCACTTTTTTTTTTTGTAATTTATTTATTAACTTTTTTGGGGGGAAATTGAAACGACAACAACAGCTGATGCTGTCGATCATTTTTCATTCATAATGATAATTTCGTTTTTTATTAATATCGATCACTATCAGAAATAGAATATTGTTTACGTTAAATGTCAACTTTAATCTACATAAGTTATTTTAGCATATTCAAAATATTCTGTAAAGTCACATAAAAAATTGCGATGGGTAATGACATAGTTTAGCATAGCTATACTCAATTTATAAATTGTTATAAATAGAGCTTAATTAGAGATCGACATATTTTTAGATACAGAATAGAGTAAACCCTCGATTCAATGACGTCTTATAGTTCTACGAAAATTTGTAACATTTTTTCACCCTTTTTAGTCCGTTGAATCGGGAATTTGTAGTACTGTATTTTGAACGATATCAATATAAATTCGATGTAGTTAGGTGGACGTAACTCAAAATCGTAACTCAAAGCGTAACTTAAAAAATGTAGTTTTGAGAAAAATGGCAAAAAACTTCTGGCACCTTCAAATTTAAGATTAAACAAAATTCTTGTCAACCGTACCGGTATACAGTATTTATAGAAGTAAAATGAACAGGTTGCAAATATCGTGCTACCTTATAGATGCATTTACGCCGTTTTTACAAAGATCAGTTTCTTTTCCATTGTTTTGGAAGTGAAACAACCAAAAAGTGAAGCGACACAAAAAAGAAATCACAAAACATTTCATATTTACAATAGTCGCGTTCCATATTCTTGTTCCAAAAAGTTCCAAAGTGTAAATTATATGCAACCCAATGTCTTTATACTATAGACTGGACTAAAACGATCTAACATATGTATTTTAAAGGATAACGCCAAAAGTGAATTTACGCCATTTTTTAACTCAACTCTTCAATTAATTTCGTTCAAAATCCCAGTCATTACAAATACAGTAAACTCTAAATAGTTCTAGTTGAGTTAGAGAGTTATATTTTTATTCACTACCAGCACTACTGTTAATGTCACTAGTAACATTAACGTAGAGTTTGCTGGCAGCTAACTCGAGTTTTAGTAAAAGAAAGAGAATCCGAACAGAAAGGTCGGGAACTTTTGACTTCTCACTTTTCTAGGGTCCTACGCTGCTGGAAGGAAAGCCGAGATTACACCTTTGGTAGAGATGTGAACGTTGAACAGCAACAAAAGGCTAAAAGGATAGAAGGGGGAGGGAGGAAAGGAATGGATGAAGGAACGGATGAGGTTTGTGGGGGATGAGGATCGACGAGATAGTCCATACGAAATAGCGGATAAGGCAATCGACCGAGTCTAAAGGGAATGGATCCGTGACGGGCGTAGGCACCATTTCCCCACCCCTCTTTTGCAAAAGCGAACAGGGGTCGGTAATTGGCCCTCTGGTCTTGCGTGGGTGCGAGTTGATGTCCAACCTCCACCCCCCTCGTTTCTCTCTTTGGTACAGTAGTAGTAAGTAAACCCCCTTTTCTCCCTCTTATTTTGCTGATTCAGCTCGCGCATCTGTGGTTCCCCCCTTTGCTTTTTGGGCGGACACAACACGAACGATCTCATCGCCCAAGACCCGAGACAATACACGCTTTTCGCGTCCATCAATCAATGCCTTGTTCTCTTCTACGTCCGCTTTCTTGTGCTGCTAGCTGTATTCCTAGTACGACTCCCCTCTTTGTAACCGCACTGTGTTTCGTTTTCATCCTCCCTCCTGTTTTTGACGCTTAATTCTGCGTTGTGTTGTTTGTGGAAAAGAGGGTACTGGTTGTGTAAGTAAGGAAAAGAAAATGAGCTAGGAAGAAGGGGGTGTTTTAGAAAAAAATGCTTTTGTACCAATAATGACACTACAACTTGTTTTCTTTGCCGCCTTAACGTTGGATGGTCTGTTGGTGTTTTGTCGAAACACAAGGGATGGGATGTTTGGTGACAGTACAAATTTTTCAATTTGGGTTGTTAAAGGATAAGTTTTCCCTCGTGTATTTTGGTCAAGGGTTTGGTTTTGCTAGGGAAGGGGACATTTCTTGAGGTTTTAAAGAGCATGCGCAAGATTGTCTTGAGGATTGACTCCCACTTGTGTACTTAATGGACTAAGGTTTCTCTGGAAAAGGCGTCTATCAGTAGATGCTACAAATGTTTATTATACACACGTTTGGTTGTTTTTATTACACATACGCTTTTTACTTACGTAATCATTTTCTGTGGTAACGAAGCTGATTCTGTTTAACTTTAAAACTTAATCATAGTCCTAGTCGTAAAGTTAGGTTACAATGTTCAACAATGTCTATAGGGATTCAAGAAACTCGTTACCGAGTGGGAATTTAACAATGTTTTTTTTGTTACATTTTAGTAGTTGCGAGAGAACTTTTACAGTGTGACATTACAAGGTACTTTCAGTATCCGTTAGGTCCACTAGTATGCATGAAACGAGTCCTTTTTTTGTGTTCTTCTACAAATGTCATGGTTCAGTCAAGTACTACTTGGAAAATAAGGGGTTGGGTATAAGCCGAGGGCCAATTATCCTAGCAGATCAGAGGAAGAGAATTTGGAAAGGGGGGGTTAGGAGGCCATTTTCTCCTTGACTAACCCAATTTGGTATGCATTGCAGCGGGAAAACTGAAGGCACACACACTCACATACACGTACAAGCATAGAAGCGGCTGGATGTTCCTGTCTCATTTGCTTAAGTCTTAGCGCGGCGCAGCGGTCTGTAAAATGTCCTAGAGCACGCGCTAAGCTTGGTGTATAGGATCGAAAGAGCGGAAGCGGGGAAAATAGGAGAAGAAATTCATGAAATGGAGTGACATTTACGGTCGATAAAAAACAAAAGACGAGGTTCTGCTGGGGGAAAAAAAGAGAAAGAAATCCTTAAGTCCGACGTTGGAGGAAGGCAATCAAAACGATTAGCGGAGGCGTTTAAGATTAAATTGGTAGAACAAGAGACTCCCTGAACCTGGGTAGCGTTTAGTGAACTCGAGAGTGAGATAGACTGTTGGATAAAGTGCTCTTTAAGAAAATAGTATCCTGCAGAAATAAAACGGGATGGGCGAAACTACTTTGTTGGAATGGAATTTGTGTTACTCTTAAGATTGCGTTTATTTTCGTTGTTACTGACTATTGGTTTAGGGCGACTTTTGCGATACTATGTCGCAAAAGTATCGAAGAAAACGAGACGTTTGGATTGATTTAACACGTACTTAAAACCACGGTTCATTGGAAGTAATTAATTAACTACCGTTGTAACATGTATATAGCAAAGTGACTGACTTTTACGTTGTGCAATTTTAGATTTCAAACAGCTTTTTTCATAAATCACGATGAGTTGGAAATGTTATTATACATTTAAAATTGAAGGACCTGGTGTAAAAGGGTGTTAAGTAACATTTTTCTCAAAAATGAATTAGAATCATTTTTGAATGTGCAATTCTACCTTCGTAGCGAATGGTTTTGAGCAAAACAGCAATATGTGCAAAGATACTAGAAGTGTGAAGTAGTCCATAGACAGCAAGGCAAGTTTAGATCTTTAAACGTGTTTTTCTCAAATTTTCAAAAATGTTACATAACACTCTTTCACACCAGGTCCTTCAATTGTTTCATATGAATTCATATTACGTGTAATAGTAAAACTGTCTTTTGGTTATGCCACCCAGTTTTATGATACACAAATTGTATACACATATTGTACAGGTGATACTTGAGTTATGCTAGTTTTGTTAATATGAGACGGAAAAATATTTCCAGTTGATTGCTATACGTTAGACAATTTTGCTATTATGCGATTTCGTACGGTGTGCACAAACGACTGGTCGCCAAAGGTTTTGCCAATTGCTTCGAAATTTCGTATACAGTACGTTGCTTTGATAATATGCGAGTCTTCTGAATGCAGTTTCGCTAATATACGATGAGAAAATCCTTCCGAATGCTCGTTAAATGCGAGCATATTTTGCTATTATGCAATTTTTTACGTTGGTGCTGAAGTTTCTTTACTTTCAAGAGAATTTTGATATGTGCGATATTATTATGTTTGTTCAGAACTGAGACCTCGTATAAAAATCAAGAATATTCAGAAACTTAAATTGTGTTAAATTAATTTTCGAACTATACGTTGTGTAAAGCAGGAGGCGTACCCTAGTTAACCATAGTTAACAAATGCGTAAACCGTATCGAATCGATGAATTCAATTGCAACTGAATGAACATATCGTTATGCCTATAATTATTTCGATGTTACTGCTCACCACTGAATTAATTACAGTCTGTTAACGTAATCGTTTATTGATTTTAGCTTACCACGTATTGAAGAAAATTTTAATGTGCGTAATTTAAAGTTTGTTCATAAAAATGTAATGTCGCCCTTTCATCAAGGAGTGGATTTTAATAAAGTTGACAATTTTGTTGTGTTCGGTATCGATCATTTTTTTTATGACACATCGAGTTAGTTCATTTCAAGTTTGTTATCCTCGAAATGAGCAAAAGAAACCTGGAAAAAAGAAGTGCAATTTTTTTTTCAGTTTTCTTATTTGTCCGTTCTATTTATTGTTTTATCGTTTCTCTCCCCGGACACACGTAGAGTTTGGTACTATATATTGCTTGACGTAAATAACGTTATCGACAGAGACCATGACGGTTGCTGCTAAACAAATAGGCTTGTTTGTCATCGTCCAAACGTCGTCTTCCATTTTTCACACGGAGCATCGGGGAAAAGTTAATGCACTCGAGAGATTGGGTTTATTGAGTGTCGCGTTGATTTATTCTGCGACGACGACGACTAAAAGGGGAGTGGTTGTGTTGGATGGCATTTCCGA
The DNA here is from genome assembly GCA_034695005.1 of Cryptops parisi. NCBI lineage: Eukaryota > Metazoa > Arthropoda > Chilopoda > Scolopendromorpha > Cryptopidae > Cryptops > Cryptops parisi. The sequence continues at coordinate 4,120 of JAQIWH010002304.1, read as the reverse complement.
AGTGAACGATTCGTCTTTTACTCGATATTTTGTCCTTGTGTGTGAGTTGACGATTCTCCCATTACGCGCATTTGTTACGGCTTACAAAATTGGGAAACGAAAAAAGAAGTATACTTTTTATATTTTTTTTTCGTATTTATCTGTAAAAAAATGTATGTTTGTCTTGTTGCTTCAGACTCGCTTGTTTGGTGAAGATGAGGAGGAGGGAGGGGGGGGGGAGTGAAAAAGGGATGGGTGAGGGAGTAATGCCAATAAGCTCATTGCAGTGGCCGCGCGTAGGATTCAATTTCGTTGGTTTGATGCTGCTCATCAATTGGTGAGCTCTTCTTCGTCTGCGCTATCTTCGCCTCTTCACACACAGAGCTCTAAAAATGGACACGAATCGCATTAGGGAAGCTGACTTAGGAACGGTTCCATGGAAACGACAATAAGTCTGATATGTAGTTTCCATTCGCGTTTATGTGCAACACATCTTCCGTTTTTTTTTTCTCCTCATACCTTATTAAACTTTGAGCATCCTGGGGGTACTGTACAGGGTGAGTCAAAAGTACGGATCCGTGGAACTATAAAAGCTATTACAATGGCAATTTTGAGTTTTGGCATCTTTACATGGGTCTTTACAACGGTGGTATTTGATCTCGCATTGTTACAAACCAGAAATCGTAATAACAATGAATAAGAAATTGTAATCATAATAAGAAATTGTTATATTGGAAACTATGAGTCGTAGCTACCAAGTAATATTTAGAAAGTTGCAGCCACCTGACCATTTATTAAGAATCTACTTTTGTTTTATTTATTTTCAACAATACAATCTTGAACAGCTAAAAAATTGTTGAAATGAAAATTGAATTAAACATTGATACAACAACAGACAGAAAAAGACACGCTACTTCTACAACAGTTTCTCTGCAAGTCACCCATGCTATTTAGTGGAGTTATTTCAGTTGTTACATGGTTAATTAAATACGATATTAAAGATTTAAAATAACTATGAACCAAAATAACTCCACTGAATAGCATGGCAACTGCAGAGAAGCTGTTGTAGGGGCAGGATGCCTTTTACTGTCTATTGTTTCATTGATTTTTATTTTGGTTGGATTGTTCGAAATAAACTAAACAAATGTGAGTACCGACTAAATGGGGTGGCCACAACTTTCTAAATATGACTTGGTAGCTACGACTCATGGTTTTCGATGTAACAATGCTACTTCCGTAAAAATAATTTCAAGGTTAATGAAAATAGCATTATTATTGTATTGCCCCCGATGTTTTAATCATATTCCATATTGACTATAATAATCGACGTATCTACAATATTAAGCAAGATATTCTTCTGATACACTTGAGAAGAAGCACAAGCAATTTGTAATAACTATATACACTGTATACTTTTTTTTGAAGAAAATGAAATTGTCATATTTGATTGGAGTGGTATTTTAGTGATACAATATATTTATACTATTGATGTATCACCATCCTTTATACGCGTATTATTATTTTATTTTATTCAACGAATAGACAAGGTTCAGCAATATCTGAGTACACAATAAAATAGAAATCTAAAGATATAAACTTTTACAATTGAAATTGTAAAAGATAACTTTTACAATTGAGATAACATCGTTTGTATAAAGTGATCCCTTCGGATTGTTCCATTAAAATAATAATATTAATAACATGGGATTAAAATATTAAAGGATTATTACATAAATATTGTCAAATAATATAAATATATTTATGATATATACTAGTGTACAGTATGTCGTAGATTCGTGTTTATAAATAGAGGAAATGACTTGGCAGTTTAAACGCTAATGTAAACTATACATTTACTGCACCGAAGAACAAAATGGAAAATGTCAAGCAGGTTGAAAATTATGCTTTTATGGCATTTACCATGACGGAAAAAAAATCATAATTTATACCGAAATATAATTTTTTCTCATATTAAAAAAAAACACAACTCGTACGATTTGCTTGTTTTTATTGTCTTTTTGCAGAGATTGCACAAACTGACATCATAAAACTGTTTACTTTACGACTTTCAATTTTTATCATTGTTATACTTTTTCTTTAGTCCCTCGTATTATGATTGAACTGCATTTAGTACTCTTAGAGGATGATTGATGAAGTCTATATTTTCCCTTTTTTTCTTGTTTTTCATTCTTTTAGTTTGGTGGTGGCTTCCATTCGTAAGGCTCGCTGCAATGTCGTTCGAGACGAGTTGGTCCAAACAACAAGAAATTTATGTGAGTAGATTTTACAATTGGCTATGTAATTGAAAACGCGATTGTATTTATTTTTCCATTGAACGGGGAAAAAACGGCGACAGATGATAGCCCAATCATTTAAAACGAACATCAGTTGCGATTTCGAACCCCCCCGAAAAATAATAATACAGTTCGAAAGGAAATAGCATCTTTTTTCTTATTTTTCGTTTTTTTTAAACATTTATTACACCCTGACTATGGGAGGTTGTGTCATAATGATCATCATTTATTACCGATTTACCGAGGAAAAAAAATGTTCCTCTCTTTTTTTTTCTTCATTCGAAAATGGAAATCATTGCTTTTTCTACGCCAACCATCTACTTTTATTGGAGGGATTTGGGCTTTTTCTTTATTGTCGAAACGAAAGCGAATTGAAGCGAATTTCTTTTGTAGACCTCACAAACTTCATTTTTATTTTCAGTTTGTATTATAAGCACAAACTGTTTCTGTGTACACAAAAGTAATGCGATTTTTTTGGTATATAGAAAACTGGATATTGAACGTAAATTAACGTTTGAATGACTTTTTTTCAATGTAGACTCTGAAAAATCCTTGAAACTGAATCAAAATAAAAACAAAGATCGTATCTTTGTTATACCATTTTGTTTCATAATGAACACTTTTGTTCATCAGCAAGTGTGTTAGTTTTTTCACGTAGCAAAGTACTAAGACATCGTCAGCTTAAAATGAACTGATTTCTTAATTAAAATTAACGCTGTTGGGACGACTGTATCACTTTTATGACAGCAAGTAAGCGTTTGTTTGGAGCGCCCCTGTAGGCAAACCTGACGACTTCGTTTTGCACATTTTGTAAATATTTAATGTCAGTTTTCGTCTTTAGTTTTAATTCTTCATTCAGGTAATATCTCACGGGCATTTTTTACCCACTCCAAAAAAATATTTTGAAACATCTGTACTGTGTATATTTTTATTATTATTATTATTTACTGTTTGTTTTCTATCTTGGTTTTTTGCATATTAAATACAATTTTATTTTCAATATTCAGTGATGATAATTGATCGTTTAATATTCTGGTCTATAAAATTAGACAAAGTTGGTTAGTATATGGGCCTTTTATGCTTAAACTTTGAAATTATGTCTTTTTATATCCGTGAATCTTATAGCAAAAATTTCTAAATTAATAAGTATTGTTATTTGTGAAGTATTGTTTTTATTTTTACAATCTAAGAAATTAGTACAGCTGGACATCTGGCGCCCTCATATCATTGGCTATAGGTTAAGACACAAATACCAAAAAATTTTCTTAAATATAATAAAACACTTGAATGCATTTCTAATGGACATTTATCGGCCAAATCGCATACAAGGAACTTGCTTAAACAAAGACTTCTCGTGCTGTACATTTTGTTTTGTGTGTATGTGATAATTAGATTTAAATAATATATTTTTCTGACAAAGTGGCTAATAAATTTTCAGTTTATTATTTAATTTTCGCCACGTTTCTGAAATTCAATATGAGAATTAAAACTTGGCGAGTTTGCTAACAGGTTTCTAATCTAACAGCATAACAAGATGAAGAACACAGATAACAAAGCTGTGTACATTATGTCAGACACACCTTATTGCGTAGGTGGGTTTATCCGTAATACATCGTTGGCTGCCTTATTGCCTAAGAGAGCAGGAACTTTATCACTCGGTGTCATCACCGAGACTCGAAACCAATTAATCTTTGTCTTTGTTTTTTCTTTAAACAACAACTAGAAGTTGCTCAACGACGTTTTCGTCATTTTTCTTTCTTAAATCCGTGATTCATGTCCTAATCACTTTTTTCAGTAACAAGCCCACTGTTTACATACTGTTCACAAGTGGTTTAAAAGTGGTTTAG
>JAQIWH010002303.1:0-25445 GCA_034695005.1 Cryptops parisi | reverse complement strand
ACTTTCTTTACTATGCTGTACTGACTGGAGTATGTTATCTTGATAATTTCCTGTTATAGCCAGGGCAAGTCTGAGTTGCTATTGCTTGTACTTGGTTATGGGTTTATTTTGCAGGTTAGGTTAAGAAAACAAAACAATATACATTTAATACGTTTTTTTTGTTTTTCCTAAGCTAACCTGCAATATAAACCAAGTGCAAAGCAAATATCAAAGCAAATATCAGACTCGCCCCAGCTATAAAAAGAAAATGCCGTTATCTTATTTTAATATTTTGTGGAACCATTGGTTACTGAAAGAAAAAGTGCACTTGTAATAGTCCATAATTAGACCAGTAGAAGCGTTCTAGGTCGACATGAGATGAGTATAATGGGAAGAAATGCTTTTGGTTGCAGCATCGCATTCATAAGACATTAAGTTAGAAATTGCAGTACAGTGACTTGGCAGTTTTAATGCCGAAATAAAATAGCTGAGAGAAGGGGCAATGTTTCTACTGATGAGCACTGATGGCAGTAGCCATAAGTGACTGTTGTTAAGATATATCGGTGAGTGTTTTTGAAGATGAACACACTATAGTATCATATATTCTGGACCCTGTTGGACCGTTAAATAAAAGAAATAATAATAAATATATTCAACCAAAGCCCAAAAATAGAGTTCTTCCAACTAAGACAATGTTATGTGGTCATGAACCTGCAGCAATAGCATTAAATAAGATGATATTTGACTAATGCTAAATGATTGGCAATGCAAATTTCCATTATGAATAGTCAATAAACTTGCTTATTATTTCATCGGATTGAAAAAAAAATTTTAATCTAAAGTCAGTGAAGGATTGAGTGTTCAAAAAGTTAATTGTTTTGTTCATGAAATTATACTGTACAAGCCATGATCTGAAGAAGTCATAAAGATGATATGAACCCAGATAAAGCATTTTCTTGTTGATGTTTTTGTGTTGAGTTGATTTTCTTGTTGGCATCAGTTAAGGTAAGGCTGTCAAGTAATCTTGTAGAAATGAAAGAAGGTGTCAAAGGTCGGTAGGTGCACGTCACGACAGAAAAACAAAAAAATTATCACAGAAAAATGTTACCAAAGTGATCTCTATTGCAAGATGTTTCAATGACACTTGAATGGGTGAGAAAAAAGAGATGAATTACGGTAACTTATTGTGCAGGTGGCATGTCTAAATACGAAATAAAATTAGGGAACTTGCCTTGTTGATTTTTAAGAAAAGATTTCACACACATCAATAAATTAACTGTAGTTTGTGTGTCCCTAAAGAATCAAGTACTGTACTAAGTACCTTACCTAATAGATGAAAGTGCTCACTACACTTTAAATTCACATATTTATTATTTTTATACTAGAACTGGAATAAGCTTTAGAAAGTCATTATAATTGGGAATAATTGGTAAATTCATTTTACATGTGGAAAATTTTAGGCTAAGCCATTTGTAGTAGACTAAGTGTTGAAAAATATCTGGTATGATACATTTTCTTAGATATCTAAAAAGTCATTCATATACTTATTGGTTCTGATTATTATATGTATTTTTTTATTTAACATTGAAGTTATCATATTATGTATTGTATTGTATTATATTATATTAAACTTTCTTTAAACTCGTCAAACTGACGGAACCTCGAATGAACCTTTTCAGTTAAATTTTAAAAAATAACATGTGCTTCTGGAAGATTAAAAGTACACCACCTAACATAACGATACATATCTAGTGACAGCGCGAATTTCATGTTACTTTCAAAATTAAAAACCATTCATTGTTGCAGTCGTGATTTATTTAACTATACATTTGCTAAAATCAGCACAGTTTTCCGTTTGCTTTCTCGGCTTGTCGCATTCTCCCCCCGATGACAATATCATGTCGCCAAAGGTTTGTCAAGATACAATCTGCAACCCTTCCAACTTGCAACTATGTAACCCTTGCAGTTTCTCCGCACGAATGAACAATAACAGTCAACTAACACTAACTGTCACATCTTCCCTGATGACGATATCCGGTTGCCGTAGGTTTTGTCAACATCTTCAGGGTACATTCTCCCACCCTGCCAAATATCAGCCTCGTAACCCTTACAGTTTTCCGGCACTGATGAACTACACAAAAACCATTATATACCATCACATCCGCTCTTACGAATATATAATAGTAAGATTCAGCAAACACCAGCTGAGGTCTACGACTCCAACATTTGACTATATGACTGGATTTGATTAATGACCTGATATTTGGATAGTCTTGGATCTTACTTTTGGGTCTTTAAGTCAGACATTCAGTTACCTGTCCACTGTTACATTCCTCCTCCAGATCCAGAACATCTTATGCAATGTTCAAATTTTCTGTTGGATTTTTTTTGGAAATTCGTTACTCCATTTCATTCCAAAAATCCCAGACTTCCCTCTTCTTGAGGCTATCCTGACTCCCAGTTGCTCTTCTTTTCGAGTACCTCGTCGACCAAAACCACCTCGCAGCAGTACCAGACTTGCCCTGAACACTGATCCATCTGACATGTCTGATATCGACACTGTAAACATGTCAGCCATTAAAAACGAGTTTATTTTTCTCAGCTAGTTGTCTGACACCCTTTCCCCCTCATCTAAAAAAAAAAAAGAACCAGAAAATAAGCATGGTCTTCTCTACCTACTTTCGTTCCAACAACCCTTATCTGGCAATGGTTCTTTTCCAATAGAATTGAAATAGAGTCTATTCTAGGTTATCTAAGCTCCACAGTATCATTTCACTCCTACACCCCTGCGCTTTCAGCCTGCAAGAATCTAATTTCTCCCCTGATGCGTCTTTCCACTTCCACAACGATTCATTTTTTTTGCCAGAACAGCTCTCTTCCACACTCTAAAGGCAGCATCCTTCTCACCATTCATACTTCTTTCGCGGCTACATCTGTTTTGCTTTCCTTTCACCTTCAGGCAGTCGCAGTAACGAGCAACATCTCATGGCGCATTACTCTTTGCTCTCTTTATTTGCTCCCAGCCTTGCCACATATGGCCAACAACTCCAAGACCTCCTCACTGAATTCCCTCTTCTTTGGGAACTTCAATGTGCATCACACCAATTGAGGTTCTCTCCTCTGTGATGTAGTCTTGGAACATCTCACTTCCTCCCTAGATATCTGCATCCTTAATAACAGATACAGACCCCACCCACCTTTCGGCTACGCGCCGTACTTGGAGTATGATAAATCTCTCCCTTTGCTCTGGTTCTTGTTGTGGAATGGTTTGTTCACCCGGGACTTATGTGGGGCCAACCATCACCCCGTCTTTATTCGCCTCCACCAGGGTGAAACACTTTCCCAACCTCATCATTAAATTCTTTGCAATGTGAACAAACTTTTAACCAGTCTAGCAGAATAGGACGAATTTACCTTGCCTCTTGACATTGATGCTATTTTTTCATGCTTCCACGTGAAGACCCGTAGTTTTGTTCTTGCTATTAAACAGGTCTCTTGGAAAACCTATGTGTCTTTTATGACCACCAACACCTCTGTCTTTAGGATATACAACTCAACTGTGTTCGTCAAGTGAGTGGGAAACGCACCTCTTTTCAATCGACATAAACGGTGCTCATTATACCTTTTCGGCGATGTAGCCACCTTCTTAGCTCAGTACTTTGCTGACATTAGCAGCGGTCACAATTACGAGTCCTCACTTCCTGGCCATTAAGTATCGTGCAGAGGATTCTTGCTGTTATTTGTTTCTTCTCTTCTCGATGAGTGTGATTTTTCTTTTAGCCCGGAGAAGTTCCACTTTGCCTTGAACGCCTCCCATGCGTCTGCTCCTGTTTCAGACCCAATCTAAACGTTGATGTTGACCCACCTTTTCCATTCCGCTACTCTCTCTCTCCTTTCCTTCAACATTTTCTGGAGCAAAGGTACAGTTCCCTCAGCCTAGCGTGAGGTCATTGTTATCCCAATCCTCAAACCTGGGAAAGGTCCTCACTCCCCATCTAGCTAACATTTCATTGCCCTCACCAGCTGTGTTTGCAAGATTTTTGAACTCATGGTCAACAAATGTCTGATGTGGTGGCTCAGCACTTCTGCACTCTCCTCCAGTGTGACTTCTGCCACTATCATTTGATCGTCGACCATTTTGTCTCTCTAGATTCTTGTCTCCAGACTGCTTTTCTTCAATGCCTGCATACCATCGGCGTTTTTTTCGACCTTGATGAGGCTTCTGGTATAACTGTCACTCTGGCATACTTTAGGCTTTACATGCAGCTAGTCTGCAAGGGTGTTTACCCTTTCTTTGTGTATTTTTTGCGTTTCCCCACCTTTTGTGTGCATATGAGCTCTACTCTCTCTCTCTGGTTTTTCCGAGAGAACGTAGTTTCTTAGGTGACTTGGCCATCTTTTGCCACGACTATCACTTCATACTTGCGGAGCCTCAAATCTAACTTACTATTGACCGACTGGAGAGTTGGGCCCTTAATCACAGTTTCTACTTCTCTTCAACCCAAGTCGGTGTGCGTCTACTTTTTCCGCCTCTGCAGGGAAATCCGTGATCATGATCTCAAACTCGGCGGTCATTCCCTTTCCATTTGACCTGAAGTCTGCTTTCTCGGATCACTCTTCAATGATTGCCTTAGTTGGTTCCTTTATATTCACCAACTACACATGCATTGCTGAAGGACTGTCGATCTCCTTCATATTCTGAGCCACCACTTCTGGGAAGCAGACTGGCAAGTTTTACTTATGCTATATCGATCCTGCGCTTTCGGTTGACTTACTGTGCCATTGTCTTTCTTCTGCCCGCCCTCTCTACATGGCTTGTTTTTGCAGTATCCATCACACTGGCATTCGCCTAGTGATTGGAATCCGTGCTGCGAAGAGTTTCCTATCAGTCAACTGGCCGTCCGTAGGTCTTCCCCATCCTCCCTCCTTCTTTCTGTCCCTGGATGCACCTCTCTATTTCTTTCGTTCTTGATCTCAGTACTCTCCCCAGAACTAACACTTCTCCCTCTGAGTATTTGGTTGGGCTGTTCCGCTAATATTTTTGCTTCTTACGAGAACTTAACGCTCATTTATACTGACGACTCCAAAAAAGGACCACCTTGTCGGATTTGACTGTTTCCTGTTGGTGGACCTATTGTGTACGCCTCCACTCCCCGCTCATTTTAGTATTCTCTCCACCAAACTGTTGCTATTGCTAAGGCACTCGGCCTGTGTCTGGATTCTCTCGGAACCCATTTTCTTATCTGCTCTGAGCAGCCTGCTTGCACTATGTGACTTCTACTCTGGTGCCTCATTGATCACTTTTGTCTACAGTCTCCTTCTATGCCATGCTGAATTGGCGCACTTTATCAGTTTAATGTGAATTCCAGCTCCTTCACTCACCACATCATTTTTTTCTGACCTTCAGATTTGAGCAAAACACAGATTTGAGCTCCTTAGCTCATGGCAGCTTAAGTGGCACGAGCTTACGCCCAACAAACTTCGTGACATCCAGGCCTTCACAACAGCCTGACCTAATTCTTATCATGAGTCTAGAACGTAAAATGACCTTGGCTCATCTCCGTATCGGCCACACTCAGTTTACTCTCGCCAAGGTTATTTATAACCTTGTTCTCGCCTATCGTCTCTATGTAGACCTTTTGACCTTTTGTGCTGACTGAATGAAACGTTCTGCTCTCCATCCACCACATCTTGATCGATTGCCCATCTCTTCTCCCTTTTTGCTAGCAGAGTCACATGCCCACCTCCTTTGCCGCTGTCTTAAGCAACCACTCTGGTAACATCTCATGCGTTTTATATTTTGTCACCCTCTCTCATTTCCTCAACAGCATTCTTACAAGTTACACTTCTTGTTCAGTGAGAGCCATATGACATTTCTTAATCAGTTGGTGCACTTCACCTTTCCCTACTTACCTACCTACCACTTCTAAAATAATCGTGTCTCCTTTAATTTGACACTTATGGGCGATAGAATAATGTCAATTTTGATAGAGTAAATTCAATTTCAACATCTTTGCTGGCATCATTATTTTTTTGAAACATTTACACAAATGACTAAAAAATATTAAGCTTTGATTTTTTATTCTTGATGATGAACATTATGCAAATACCTGTACAGACTCTCCTAACTAAACAGGTGAGTCCCATTCCTAGGACTGAATCGTTAAGTGAATTGATTGAGTAGCGAGGAGCTTTTATATGCAGTACAAAACATAAAAACTAGTAGCAAAAAACTCTAAAAACGATGTACCTAACAAATTCAAGTTCACTCATAATAAAAATAACATTTAGATTTAGTCATTTTAGTCATCGAATTTTTTAAGTGTAGTGGTTTGATATTAGTCATGGAATTCTTCAACATATAGTGGTTTGAGATCCTCAGTGTACAATAATGTACATATTTATATAGAAATATGTATTTGGGAGCGGGTTGTAAGTCCGAGCGGTCGTTAAACAGGTAAGTCATTAAGTAAGGAAAGTCTGTATTTGAAAATATATCTTTTAGGATTCTTTATATATGGTGAAAGGATGACCACTCTGCTTGGGCTGCAGTGAATCTTTTAGTGTTTTTCTGTGATATTTTGCTTGTACCTTCATGCATAGAGATACTTTCAGCAGTTTTAGTTATGAGAGAACATTGTTGATCTAATAAGGCATTCCTGAGCTAGAACTTGAACAGAAATTTAAATTCATAAACATGTGCTTTTGTCCACAGCTAGTCAGCTACTGTCCATATGTGGATTTTTATACTTTGAGACTTCATCTTATGAACTTTTGTCCTGCCTGTAGTAACCACCTGTTCCATGCATGCAGTATGGGCCCTGCATGTTGTGGCAACTGCAGTGAACTGCATCCTTCTTGATACTGTAAAATTTTGTATATGAGATAATCCAGGAGTTTCGCATTGCTTCTCAACATATTCTCCTTTTGTCTGTCATGCTTGTCAGAATGCACTTACCCAATTGATATTATACAACATTTCGTTTCTTGCATTGTACTGTTTATTTTAATGTTTTTTGTTTCAATTCTACATTGTTAGAATTGTTGAATGCTTCTTGCTTGATGATGCCATTCCTTTAGCCGGATGACAGCATTCAACAAAAAGTTGTGTTTTTTTGTCTTTCTTGTGTTTTTTCTTCTTAGCTGACCAAACTACCATGCAATTTCATGAAACTTACCAGCTCTCAGTATATTTCTTGACTAGTTGTGTTGGTAGCCTGCTTCAAGCAAATGTCAACTTGCAATTCATGCAACTGCTCAGAGAACAAGATCCTTGGCATTCATCCAGTTTGGTTTTTGACACAGTCGATGAGCAGTAGGAGCTCATTGTAAGTTGGTGGGCAGCAACAAGCCCACCAGAATATTTCTTTATTCTCAACGCTTACCAGTGCATTTGCCATGTCTTGCAATGCCCAATATAGTGGGGTGGGGTTTTCAAAAACGATGTTTGCCAAGGTAAGAGAAATTGTTTGGCAATCCTGATCATAACATTACGTGGTTTATTACATTCATCAATGAGTGAATTATCATTTGGAAATGAAACTCATGGGTTGTAATCTATTTAGAGGTCATAAGAAGATATCAAGGAAAAACAAAAAGGATAGATCAATCAAACTAGTACTTTTTTAAGGAAAATTCAACGACCACAATTCATTGAAAAAGATCAGTTTATTTTTAGGAGCGTTACTTTTCGAACGAATTATTAAATTCGTCTTGTTACCTGTAATTATCTAAATATTCGAAAAGATGAGGCGGTTGTTTTTGGACGATTCGATTTTTTCAGGTGACAATTAGATTAGTTTACAAGTAACATTTTTTCCTAACCTAGTCTAGAAAAATAAACTTATCTCTTTCGATGAATCGTGTTCGATGAATTTTCAGGACACCATTGTTTTTATCTAGTATTAAAAAAGCTGCCATAGAGTTAATTATCTCCACCAATTAATATTTTACGATTCTATTGCTTTATTGATTTGATCCTAATCATTTATTTAATTAACTTAACGACCTCGAGAGTTGATGCACCTAGAGGATGCATCCGCATTCGCTATAATAGTACATATTTTTAATTCACTTTTTTAAACCGTTCACAATTATTCGAATGACTTTTATTTATTTTTTCCTTTTGTTTTTTTTTACGTAATTTGCTTGTGGTGAAAATTAGTTGATTTTTCTCGATCTATGTTTTATTGGGTACTTTCCGGTTATAGCCGGAGCAGTCATATTGTTGTTATTTGCTTGTAGTTAAAATTAATTAGTAGTGTATTTACATTTAATATAGAAATACTGTAGTAATGGTTTATGATTAATTCAGTTAGGATTTTATTGTCCAGTTTTGAGTGCTATGTGCACTATAAAAATCTGACTTCACATTATTTCTGCAAGTTTTGGTTGATGTGTAACATTGTAAAGGTGTTTTTGTTGTTTCGAGAGGTTTTTTTATATATGGTTATGATCTATTTAATCAATATTTCTTATTAATTTTGTAAAACAAACTTTTTTTCTTTGGTTACCAAAGGTAGGTAGGTAAGTTTTAACGAGGGCACCAATTGGGAGCATGGCTGTGTGACTTTATTTCAGCAAATACTGAAATTATAAGATGAGAATGAAGAAGATGAAATAATGGAATCGAGTTTTATGATGCAGGAGGGAAAATTGGAGAACTCTGAGAAAACCTGACTTTGTTGGTTATCAAATATTACGTTCTTATTTTCTTTTGTTGATCCAGTCTTACAAGATAATCGATGTACATGTTGATCTACTTCAAAACTACATTCTCAAACAATTTAATTTTGTTTTTTAATAAAAGACCAACTACATACACTGTACAGGGAGAGTAGGAGTAGATTTCCATGAATAAAATCAATGACTAGAAAATGGATCAACACATCACCACAACTATAGTAAAGTACATGCAAAACATTTCCTTTTTAAAAATTAAAAGTCTAAAGGAAAAAACAGAATGTTTCTTATTATGAATATGGGAGATCTGCAATTTAAGTTATTTTAGTAACCGTAACTTTAGTTACGTACTAACAAATCGACTTATTATAGAAAAACAAATCGACTTATATTATAGAAAAATACTTTACAAAGATCAATTTTCTCATACATATAATCCTATGTCCCATGACAATTACGAATGTATGATATTTTTTGTGATAAATGTGAAACTACAAAAACTTTTAATGATCACAAGAAAATGACTCTTATTTTCTATTCCCTGGTTTTTTCGTTCCCTGTTTCTTTTCTTTTGTCTCTATGAAAAGTCTCTTTTAGGTTCGGCGAAACTTTTGATTGGAAATGAATGGTCTACCCACTCAGAGTAAAAGTTGGGGGGAGGGAGATTTTTCTTGCGGTATTTTGTTTATAATTGGTTTTTACCCGTTATTTTATCGAGATAGAAAATTTAAGAAATTGTGTTCATCAAAATTTTTGGACGAAAGTTTTTATTTATACTGTATGTATTACAATACCAGTAGTTAAAAATTACCAACAGACAAAACCACAAAAACAAAACAGCAATACAAACCATTTTCATGTGCCTGTCTGGTTTTAACTTACAGGACACCCCGTGTATTGAAGTTTATTCGGTAATGACCTAATGTTTAGTTTATTTTAGAAACTTTAACTTCTGTCGGTGATCTACTCTTAAATGTCATGATCTTAATATTTTGTAATAAAAAGTTTTTGGGTGCACAATGGCAAGTGGCCAATTTCTACTGCTGTCAAACAAAAATTAAGTTACAAGAAAAAAAGAAACACATTTACAAAATTAACAAACCTGCTTAAGAGCAATTTTGCAAACATTATGCAATTAAGGGCAACTTATGTCAACTGTAGTAAATCTTTTCATTCGTTAGGAAAGGTAACTAAATGAAATTTCGCTGACCATGATATAATAGTAGTAAGCCTACTCTTCTTATTGTGCTATTGGTTGTCACAGTGCGTTGTACAAACATGAAGAAGCGGGATGTTTTAAGTCACGTGATGGATGTGTTTACTTGTACCTATTCCCATGGTAACTGTGTGTTCAGTAACAAGTGGAAAATTGGCAATTGATAAAGAACTCGAAGAGACTTCTCAGCAAGTTCTTCCCCATGTGCTCGTTAACCATCTTCATCTTATTTGTAAGGTAAGCTCGATCATGATTTGCTTTAACTCAATGTTATTAATTATAAACGATGGCATTTGGAACAAGTCCACTTTCTTGAAGTCGGAAATCCAAATGATTGCTCAAGCGGGAGTGTTCTCATTGATTATTCACATAACACACAGCGTGTGTACAATCAATGAAAAAAGAAGTTTTCTAAAATAAAAGCAACAAAAGTATGATGGAACCGTCAAATTCTCAGAATCCAAACAAAAAATTGGCTTGACAATGATTAAAATTTAATAAGTCTTCACAAGCCCACTAATCAGAGTACGACTTGAAAGGTGTCCAAATTTTCACTTAGCATATCCATATCTTAGCATATCCAAATGGTGGCTTTTCTATCCTGAGCAGAAAATGAAAAAAATAGTCTGCAAAACTATAGAAATACAATTATAAGAATGCTTAAATTTACTACAAAATGTTTTAAATCAACCCTGAAATATGGCAGTTGGCCTACTTATTGTCTAATATTGAGTTGACCTGAAATGGACAATAAAACACCAACAGATTTCAATGTTAATGTCCAATTAACACAGCAGTTTAGTTAGTTTTAATGTTCCAATATTAGTTTTAGGCAAAGCAGTTTTTAACATTATGCATTCTGTTTTTAAACGTGTGTTCCAAGTATTCACAACTGCTGATTTTTGTTTATTCAAGTTGAGGAAACCAATCTTTTGGTGGTTTCCAAAAATAAAATAAACAAAATTTATTATATTCTATTATAGAATTTAAAACCAACATGGGTTGCAACCAGACACGAGTTCATACTCCCGATTATGAAGAGGATTATGGATACAATGAATATGAACGCCAGGTATGCCCATCAAATCAACTGTATGCCCATCAAATAGTAATAACGATGGGCCTAAAGTTAGCCCGTGAAAAATAAAAAACATGTGATAGTTTTATTGGCATAACAATCAATTAGTTTTATACACAGACAGTACAGTATTTGAGTTAAAGAACACCGTCTGCTCAAATGTCATTCGACGCCTCATCCTGGATTAAATTTTGTAACCGACAAAGAACCTCAAACCAAAAAAAAAATATGTGTATAAACCAGGTCTAAATGATTGAAAACGAACCAAAATAACACGACTGGATGCTAGGAAATTTATTACATGTAGTGACCTGACATGTCATTTATGGATCGAGCTTAAGAAACAACAACAAAAACTGATACGGCACAGTTAAAGCAAGACATAGTTAAAGCAAGAACTGTTTTAGCTAAAATTTATTATTTTTTATAACCCTGGTGTTAAGTTATCACAAAATATTTTTTGTTAGCTTAGTTTTAATGTACTGTATCAACAATTTATTATTATTAAAAGGATAAAGTTCCATCCATCTGTAGCTTGAAGGATTGTTTTTTTTAAAAATGGTGAAAAATGCGTTTATTGGAGTGAAAACGTTTGGTTTGTGCACATGGGCGTAGCCAAAGAGTTTGCAGGGGGGCCATTGCCCACCCCTAGGATTTGGCAAGGTCAAATAGTAAAATTATAAAAATCATAAAATTAAAGAAATGTAATTGAAACATTATAATCTACATTCTATACAAGAATAGTAGTTGTACTATACTGTATTGTACTGAAATTATTAGGATTGGTATCACACTACACGAATCAAATCTCGGTGAATTTAGATCTTCAGTGAAGTTTATGTGAATCAGATCACATAAATCAGATTTTTATGAACAAACTATGCTACTGTATTTTAAAATTAGGTATCATCTTAACTGGTGATGAACTTCATTTGAACGATTTGACATTTTAATGTAGGCTTACTCTTTATCAGAAAAATAACATCAACTTCTATACAAGTGATATACGTTTTATAAACTATAAAAACTTGATACTTTTTATTAGAAACTACCTTACAAAAGTTTCTTCTTTTTTTTTCTTTGTTTTTTAACTCGACTCGACTGTTTGTTGGAGAGCTGGATACCTGTAAGAGGCTAAGTCGTTGGTGCGCCATTTTCCCGAGACCAGTATAAGCTCCTCATATTCCTTTATTTTGTTATCATTTGTAACTTTGTTTTCGAGAAATAAACCAATACAATAAAATAAAATAAATACCACACAAATCCAACAAATTTGTGTAAAACGTTTATTGCCCTCCCCCCCCCCCTCTGACCGAAATGCTGGCACTATTGGGAACAGTATCAAATTGCCACTTTGTCACATTTGTAACTAGGCAGACCTCGTTAATGTATACAGTAGCTGCAAATAGAAATGCGCTCTGTAATGCTGGAAAGCTTGCCAAAGCTGTAGCGACTTGCTCTGTTATGCTGGGAAGCCTGCCAAAGCTGTAGCAATGTGTCCTGTTGTGCTGGGAAGCCTGCCAAAGCTGTAGCAATGCGCTGTGCTCCGCAAGAAAGCACTAGGCCTACAATCTGTGTTATACATAAAAGCTGAAGTGTTTACCGTATTTTCGCGAATATAATACGCACTCAAATATAAGATGCAGCTTTTAAGGGTTTGAGTAAAAAATTAATTAATTATTTATTTATTTATTTATTTATTTATTTCCATCCCAGAGAGACAATAATGTACAAGTATATTACATACTCTGAAAAGGCTTTGATTAAATTATGTGAATATATTAACAATACGAGGTCTTAATAGCAGGGATATTTATAACAATAAAATATGAATGCTAAAAGATTATTAAAATAACAAACAAAAGTAAAACACAATATGACAAAATCAAATTATGTAAAAATGGTTAAAAATGAAATGAATACTCAATATCTGTCATAGTAAAAAACATGTTTGAACAAACACTTTTTTAAAGTGAATACATTGGCTGACACAGGAATTTTCAAGACAAGTAAAAGCCAACCTACGAAGGGGTGTCGGTAATTTATTCCAAAGTGAGAATAGGACTCACCATAAGATTATATAGGACTCACCTGATTATAAGACGCACTTGTGAGATATACCTGAGAAACACCTTACTGAACAATGAAACTTAAACTGTGATTGACTTTAATGTAATGTGTTTTGTAATAAAAGACACTGGAAAATATTAAAGAACCCAAATAGCACACTCATTTATATACTTTTTTTGTTATATTTCACCGGTAATATTATAAATAATAATAATTTAATAAATAATAATGATTTTTATTGTACCTAATATTGTAGTTTACAAGTATTGTAATTTATATAAGACGCCCACAAATATAAGGCGCAGCTAGAGAACCCCTTGTGTAAAATCTTGTGTGAGACACGTCTTATATTTGCGGAAATACGGTACTTTAGAGATTAACTAAATTAACTTCATGGTGAATCGGTGACTAAATAACGTAACGCAATTAAGTGGACTCTTTGTTCTTCATTAGAAAAAAAGAGATTTAAAAAGTGCGGTTTTGAATCTTTTGATAAGCGTTATCGCATGATATTCGAATAAGGTTTACCATGATTACCACGTACAGTATTACCGCAGCAGTGAATGATACCAATCCTAGTGAAGTCACTGGGTTTATTTTTCAGTAAGAACTTAACAATACTGTTTAAATCAAAGTATGGAAACTTATCAAAACGGTTTTATAAAAATCGCATTGGACAAAATGTCCTAATTATTACAAGAAAAATGCAATGAATAAAGAATCCTCATGCATCATGGTTATTTTATAATAAATTAACGACCAGTTTTGGGAATTTTATTTGTTTTTTTAGAGAGGGAGGCTGCTTTCCCTACCCAAGAACCTCTCCTAAATATGATCTTGTTAAGTAATAGCTTTTGCAATTGAAGGGCTTCGGACAATATAATGATAAGCCACATTATTTTAAATTGCTCGTGAGAGCCGTTTTTCTGGTGGTAAACTTCACAGAATACCATACTGAGCAACAAGATGATTCTTTATAATATAGATATAAAGTCTATATTAAGCTGCTATTTTCAGAAAAATTCTACTGTCTAAAAACAGTACTGAAGGATGGTTTAATGTAAAAAATATTATTTTTAATAAAGAAATGTGGTTTATTGCTCAAAGCCCTTCAATTCGTTATTCAACCACACTTTAGAAATTGGTTAAACTTTGAATTTTGTATTATTGTTGTTGATAGATACAATAGCTACATAGCAACAATTATAAAGTTCCAATTTGGTGAGCTTGAAAAAGAACTAAAGCTGGTTTTTTGTTATTATTGTACTGCATGTAATCATAATGAAGAATAACAAATCTTACACAATTAAATGGAAATATTCAAGAATTTCAGAGTTAGTAATTTTATTTTCACGATATTCTTGAAATTTTGCCATCTCTATTTTTTTAGTGACTTGTACCTAGTTTGGAGTAGTGTCAAATTACAAAGACTGGATTAATGGATTTCCTGTGTAGCTTAATGTTGTTGCTTGAATCTGTTTTTTTTTTGTTTTATCTCTCTATCTCACTTTTCACTCACGATAACTATACAACGTAGAACTCATATAAGTTGTTTACAATTTGGTTTATTGATGTTTTTCTGACAAAATTTTGCCCTTTACGTTTTTTTTTTATATCGATCATTGTGATTTTTTTATCTTGCTTCACTCGTATTTCCACCTGGTCTTGTTTACTCAAAACATTGAACTCTATACTGTCACTTACTCACATGCAAAAAAAAAATATGTACTGATTTTAGCATTGTTCAATTGAATTCACACATATTGTAATGCAATCATGTGGGTTTTTGTTACTAGTTTCTGTCAGACTGTATAAAAAAGCAGTGCTAATCTGGAAACAAGCTTTCGGCGCCGCGCACGAAATTAAAATAAATACTCATGTAGATTATTCAAAAAGCAATTTAGCGTTACAATTGTTTGTTCTGAAATAAATTTTACTGTTTTTAACTTATTTTAGTTTCAGCATATTTTTATGTTTGTTTTTTGTCAGTCCACTTGCTAAAAGCGTCACTCTATTTTTAATATACGATAGGCCTACGCTGTACGTAGTAAATGTTGAATAATAAATGGAA
The DNA here is from genome assembly GCA_034695005.1 of Cryptops parisi. Taxonomy (NCBI): domain Eukaryota; kingdom Metazoa; phylum Arthropoda; class Chilopoda; order Scolopendromorpha; family Cryptopidae; genus Cryptops; species Cryptops parisi. The sequence continues at coordinate 10,349 of JAQIWH010002303.1, read as the reverse complement.
AAACACATTGTTGTACTGGTTTATAAATCACTTGGAAACAGCTTATTTTGTTAGTAGCACACTAAAACATTTGTGATTAGTTAGGATTTAGATTAACACTTGATTTATATTAAAAATCTAAATTTGCAACAGCTGAAAATTGTTTTTCTCATTACCCGTACTTGATTTTCGGATCTAAACTTTTAGAGCACTGTTTTATAAGGTGATGTGAAAAATACAGTAGAGCACTGTTTATAAGTTGTAGAGCATTTTTTTATAGGGTCACCTTTTGCAAACTACCATAAAGGTGGTCAAGTATACTCGTGACCATAAAAAAAATCCATAATGATTTATTACAGAGCGTAATTTCATTTCAAGATCGGATAGAGGCTACATTTTAGAGTCAGGCGTTTGTTTCAATTTTGAATTTTTTTTATGTGTCTATTGGGATTAGGTTTTAGTGTCTGTGCAATGTACAAGTATATTTAGTTTTGTTAGTTATTTTATTCGCAATTTTTTTTAGTTGTTGGTATCCATGGTATGGTACCAGCAATGAAGTGTACGGTGACGCACTTTCACTAACTCTTGCTTTGAAGTAAAGTTTTATAATGATAACTATTGAATAATACTATTTTTTTTTATCTTTTTTAATTAAATAAATAAATAAATAACTTAACTGTAAAAATAAATGAAAACTGAATAATTAATAAAACTAGAGAGTTAATGACAAAGTGTTAGTCTTTGTGATATAATGATCTCTGAGATCTATGTGATATGTTATTCATATAACATGTGTACTGTGAACTACTTAATGAAAACTCCTGCCAGTTCCCCTGATATTTGCATAAGTATTTTTACATTTTATTTGGTTTAACATTATTTGAATGAGTATTCAAGATTTAATTATTAACAGTAAACCAGTTAATAGGGAGGTGAATTACCTACATCATGTCATGACATGAACTTTCTAAGAGAATTCAGCCATGACCTCGTTCTTGTATTCGATCCGGTTTCAACACTGCAACATATTCACTGCACTCTATAATGGTTGAGAATTTATTTTGATTTACACAATGAATCAAAGTAATTAAAAAAAAATGTTGAGAACATTTTGCATTTGTTACTGGTTCAAAATGTAGTTTCTATCACAAAACCACACTCGTTTTAAAAAACTGGATATAAACACAAAATAATAACAGCAGTTATTCGATCTGCCATTCTACTGATAATCGATTTCCAAGAAAACAGACTATGATCACATTACTACGAAGCACTCTTTTTTTTTATTGTAAAAACAAAAAAAAAATAATCAATGTTTCAAGTGAGAGTTTGAGCAACGTGTGTGTGTGTTTGGCTAGATTCCATTAAGAAAAGCTTTCATAATGCACGTCATGCTGTGAGGGATCTTCAATATCGAACGACCATGACTTCCTCTCTATCCATTTTCATGTCCAATATAGAAACATTACTAGCAAAAAAATTGAAAATACACAAAACATATTTCTGTTTCATAATAACGTTTTTTTTGTTTCTTTTTTTTTTTGCTTTATGTCAATATTTTTTTTTTCAAAGTACCGTAATTTCAACTTGCGCACAACAGAATCAAAACTGGCAGCAAAAAAAAATTATGTAGAAACCATGGAGTGAAACAAAACGCCATAATTTTCATTTAAACTAATTTGATCTCTTCTTATAAAACAAAACTTTAAAAAATTCAGTAAGAAGTTCTTTTTTTGTTATATGATACTGTGAAAAAAAAAGCAACTACATTTCACTTGGTTTTACAATAGATACATGGTGTGTTCAGACACCGTTTTTTGTTTTACTGCAGTGCAGTGTGCTACCATCAATGATATGTAGAACTAGCTGTATTCCCGTCAACAATGACGGAAACATTTTAGCTCATGTTGCCTGGCAACATGTGGTCATTCTAGTGTATTATATTGAGAGTAATAATTGAGCAGCTGCAATTTTTTGCAGCTGCTCAATTATTACTCTGCAATTTTTTGCAGCTGCAATTTTTTGCAGCTGTAGCTGCATTTGCAGCTGTACTTGCATTTGCAACTGTACCTACATTTGCAGCTGCACTGCAAAAATATTTGATTTCAGTGTGACAAACATATAAACGTACAAACATACATACAAACAAACAAACAAACGTACAGACCAAACAAATTATATTATTGAGATTGTCATCGTATCGTCCAGGTACACAAATAAAACATTGTACCCATGTGTACACATTTTTAGTTAACAAATGTAAGAAACAGCAACATTTTGCTTACATTTACAACACGTCATTAAAACAGGATTAACTGATTATAACAATTTTCATTTTTACTGCAACACTGCAGGCTCACCAGGCTGCCTTCAATCATATTTAGAAGTTAGAATTACCTCTAGAGATCCTTGACAACTTTCCAGCTGTTTCTGCACTGATTTTTAATTGAAATACTTATTAACTCAAGATTTTTTGAGTGGAAACTTAAACTCGCAAATGTTTGTTTAGATAAGGTGGCTCAAAAGTCATTTTCCAATTGTTTTTATTATAACTTTTTTATAATAAAAGTTATTTTTTATTTTTTTATTCTCTTTTACATTATTAATATAATAAACAACTAAAAATGTTTTATTACGCACTTTTCCTTAACATTGGTCCGTTTTTACAAAACGTAGTAGCAAAATTTGGTTGCAACTTTATTTTTAACTTGGTTTGTTTGAAAAAAAAGAAAACAAAAGTTGGTAAATTTTTATTGTTGAAAATAGTTTTTAAAATAAATTTTGGATCCTATACCCTGAGTAACAAAAAAAAAAAATAAAATTATAAAACATTATTTTACCTCAACTGAAATTTTAATAATTTTGTTGTTGAAATTAATATGTATCAACCTTTGTCCTCCTTTTTTTTCTTCAAATGCGTGGAGTTAAAAATACAATTGAAGGGCTCCGTGCAGCATAATGGTAAGCCACACTTTTTCAAAAACTGACATTTTCACATCAAACTGTTCCTCAATACTGTTTGTAGTTTGTTACTTTACCACTATGGTGCTATTTTTCAGAAAATAGCATCATAATGTTGAGAATTATCTTGTTGCTTAATATGTTACTATATGGAGTTTCTCACCAGAAAAATGGCTCCCCTGAACAATTTTTAAAATGTGGCTTGCCATTATGGTGCAATAAACCCTTCAATTTTAACCAAATTTTGTTTGTAAAAATACACCAAATTTATCAGAAAGAAAAAAATAAAACATGTGTGTTGTGCTTTTGAATCACGTGAAAAAAAAATAAAAGAATAAATTGAAACTAAAAAAGTTGCAATAAAAACAAATAAAATAATAAATTTTGTGACATTTAATTTGTATGATCAAATGACATTCATAAATGTCATTTAAACGTACAAATTCAAACTTAATTTATTTTAGTTTATTTTATTTATTTTTCAAATGTAACGTTCATTAGGGACGAAATACATAATAAATTACATTAAAAATAAATACATCAATAAAATGCATAATAATAATAATTGTTTTAAAAAAGGATTAGTGTTGTAGAAATCTAACAAAATATCAACAATATTTCATTTCATTTTTTTGTTGCTGAATTGTAGTAAAGGTTTGATTATCTAAGAAACTTAATTTTTTTTCGTCTAGAATAATGAAGAGTGTACTGTTGCTAGATTTGGTTGCTACTTTATTTGAAAAGTAGAAGCAGCTGATCTAAAATGCTGTAATTAAATATTGATTAAAAATTTGTTTTGTTTTTATTTGATCCAGAATTTAAAATATAAACTGTATACGAATATACTATGACTATGTTTGATGCAAACTTAAATAATGATATACGACAATTTACTGTCACGCGATAATTTTTTTCTCTTCACTGTTCACTTTACTGGATTTTTCAAGTTAGGAAATGGAATTTTTAATAAATATTGATCAATTTTATAAATTACCCATACGCTTACAGTAAAAAGTTATATGGAAGTTAATCGACACTAGTGGATTTTTCAAGGTTCCATGCAATAACTTTTTAATCAGAAAACCACCTGAATCTTGATTTGCAATGGCATTTTATGTGTAGGCTACAGCCTCCAACTGGGCTCCCCAGTTTATTTATGTTTATTTCTGAACAAAATCCAACATTTGTGAAGTACCGGTACTGTAATCCCATTTCAAAGTGTTGAAATTGTTCGTCATCACCTCAGCAATTGACAGATATATTAACAATGTATTTTTGTGATTTTCTCATATTTTTCATAATTTACTCATGAACATTAGAAATTGTTTCTTTTTAAATTAAAGGATTGTAAAATAGTTTTATTTTAGTTTTATTTTTTGTTCGGGGGAGAGCCATGATGTGTTATTTTGGATTCAAGTTTTGAATTGTCATCTAGATTATAAAGACTTGAGAAATTTTCTTTTTTTAGCGTGACATTTTAAGTGAGAACAAGTTAAAAATCACCATATAAAGTCATTAGGTAAAGAGATTAATTATAAAAACCAAAGCAACCATTTCTAAGCAATCTCTGTACATACACAGCTAAATTAACGTATAGCTACTTGAATTTTGTTGATTGCCAGAGCCCCAAGCAATCCCTGTACATATACAGCTAAATTAATGTTTAGCTACTTGAATTTTGTTACTTGCTAGAGCCCTTTAATAAACTTCAAATAGTAATTAGCCATTGAAAGCCGAGCATTAATCAATAGCCCAATTGTTTGTTGACATGGTTTCATTGACGTCACTAAGCTATTCGATATTGAACTGGCAGCTGATTTCATGCAAGTATATAATGTAAGTTGGCTATTTTCAAAACCTAGACCGCCCCTTGCAATAAATAAAATTAAGGGGAAGTGTGTTTGAATCCATAAATCATGTGATTTCATTAAAAACTATGGTTGTAAATATCGAATTAGCAATTATGTATTATTCACGTTTACATAAAAGTAATCCCATTCTAGCTTGTTTGCTGAAGGAAGTTGGTTAATTCTTTAGATTGGATGATGAGATGTTGATCAAAACACTCTTAAATGAATTTGCTGATTACAATTTAAATGGATTTTGTAATTAATTAACTTTTTTTGTTTTTATTGAAATAGCTTGAAAGCTACAGACAGCCAAGATCTCCAGAAAATTATCGACATTCCCCAACTCGGTACAGACCACCAACTTCTACACTTATGGATCCCCACAGAAATGTGAGCGAATTTGAAAAAATAAAATTTCATCTTAAAATAAAACTTGTTTTTGATTTTACGTCTATTTACATTTGAAAAATTGATGAAATTTTATAGGTTGTAATAGAAGAAGAGATGCTCGAGGAGTACGTACGGCTAGAACGAATGATACGGACAGTAGAAAAAACTCGTATTCTTCAACGCTTAAAAGCCAAAGTAGAAGAACTACGTGCTGTTAGCGACGAAGTGAAAGAATTGCAAATGAGACAGAAAAGTTTATCAGACAAAATGTGAGTTATTTTCAAACTTCTTATACGATAGGGTCCTAATTAGTTGACGTTTAAAACAGTGATGTCACGGATCTCAACGAGTAACACCATCAGAGGGGGTGTAAAAAAATGACCGTTCTCAAAATGTTCGAGCAGAAAATTATTATTTTTTATAAAAATATTCCTATAGTTAGTTATATACATTGTGTCCCAGTCAAGGTGTTTCACTTTTATATTAAAAAAAACTATTACAGTATAATAAAAATTCTGAGTTTTAGATATAATAGCATCTGGATGGAAGGTCTTTCGAATGGTGTTATTTTCATTGACCTTGAGATTAATTTTCAAAAACTAGCATTGTTAAATTTTAAACAATGCGTCGTAGGTATCAAGTCATATTTAGAAATTTGTAGCCACGATACCATTTAGTCAGAATCCATTTTTGTTTTATTTATTTTCAACAATATAACAGAAATCAAATTTTATGCAACAATAGACAGGTAAAGGCTCGCTTCCCCAACAACAGCTTTTTTTGCAAGTCACTTGTGCCATTCAGTGAAGTGTTTCAGTTGGTGCAAAATTTTCTGGTCCAAAATTTAGAATTTTCATTATATTAGCTTTTTTTAATATAAAATTGGAACTCCTTGGCTGGAACACCCTGTATAAAGTATAACCACAAAAACAATAAATTTTTCAAGCCTACTTAAATGTACTCTATTAGTATACCTGCAAGGCTAAATTTATATGCTGTAAATTTTTATTTACTTTACCTTCGCATTAGTATTGGTTATTGGCTTGTTACCTGTAGGTTTACTTATCCGCGATGTCATGCAGGAAAGCTTTCAAAAGGTTTAGTTTCTCGCGTTGATATGCTGGAAAGCCTTGAAAAGGTGTAGCAATGTGCTGTGCTCGGAAAACTAAAGCGTTTACTTTAAAAACTAAACTAATTTTATGGTGGTCATTAAATTACGTGAGACAATTAAGTGTACTGTATACTTGTCATCAATTTCGTTAATAACATTTTAACAAAAATATCTGATGTCACCAAAAGGATATTACACATGTTGAACCTTCTTTAAGGTGCCCCAAAAGTCATCACCCCCCATTTTGTTTTTGTTGCAACTTTTTTAATTTTTAAAATTTTTTAATTTTCTTTTACATTATTAAAAGCAACTTAAAAATGGTTCATTACTCACTTTTTAATATCTTTCGCATTTTCTACAAAGAAAGTAGCGAAAGTTGGTTAACATTTTATTTACAACTTCACTCATTTGGAAAAAAAAAGAACGCAAAGCTATCAAACTTTCATCGTAAAAAATAATTTTTTGAATCCTGTACCCTAATTTTGTTTAATTTTTTATTTGTAAAAATTCTTCGAAATTGAGATAAAGTGGGTGATAAAAATTCTTTGAGTTGTTTTGTAACTTTAGAACTTCCGCGAAATTCACTATGCATTTGATGCCGTGATGTCCATATGGAACCCATTCCATCACTTAAAAATATTAAACAACATTTTTTGAAAATATATTTTTAAATATTTTAAAAGCAAGGATTTTTAACAACACATATAATGAAATGCCAAAAGTTAAATTGATTCAAACCCAATTGACCAAATGAAGTACGTTTTAGTTATTTCACTTTAGTACAATACTCATGCTAGTAGCTAGTCCTTTGAAATTCAATTTTAATTAATTGCTGTCAAAACATACACATACAATTTATTTAAAAAATAAACCAATGTTTACATTTTAATGGTTTTCTGGGGTTCCATGCTAAATTGATGAAATAGCCTCATAAAATTTATGATTTTCATTAAGCTTACTCCAAAATACACATGTACGTATATTAAGAAACATACTCTAAACAAAGTCAAAGTTTGAAAACATTGCAAAAAAAAATTAAAGTGAATATGATACAATTTTATATATATATATATAATACGATACTGGGATCCATATGGGATTCCCTATTGTATTAAAATTGGATCAATGTTAAAGTTTCAGGGTTTACTCGTATATAAAAAAATAAAATTACAAAAAAAAAAAAAGTTATAATGAAAACAAATGAGGTGGTGACTTTTGGGAGACCTTGGAATTGTGCATTCACATTAGTGTATGATGCTTCGAATAACGTTTTCGTAGCTGTTTTTCACGGGTTGACAGGTTGTCACATTGAGTTATCACACTGGGTGACAACCAACCCTAGTGGAGCCACTGATTTTATTCACATGTCATCATATAAATGTTGCATTTTTATCGGGTCCATTCATTGTGGGATAAAACAAGGGTTGTTCACGGAAATTACTCACATACCAGGAAAGTAAAAAAGTTCTTCATAAACATGTCCAATAAAAAAATAAATAAATAAACAAAATAGAAAAAAAACTTTGCACTTGAGGACTGGCAAAAATCTGGTAAAATATATTCCACTTTTAATAAAATGTAGAATACCAAAAAGATGGTTTTCAAAGTTGTGGCTAATTGTTTCTATAATGTGTGAATTACTATTGGCGTTCTAAAGATTCTGGCCTTAAATAGACAAATAGTCGTTACAAACTAGACATGAGTATGAACAAGTAACATTGTAGTTCATTATTAATTAGAAACCCTCAAATTGTGTGACTCGAATCTTCAGTCACTGTAATATGCAATGCATTTGTTTGTGATCGATTAGACAGTCTAGAAAGTAACATAACCGTCATAAATCTTTAATGACTTGAATATTATCATCAGTAAGCTTGTTTACACGCCTACTTGTGTTAGCAAGTGGCAAAACACTTCACATTGATAATGCTGTCTATAAGTGGTGAAGAATCAATAACTCTTTTGTTGACATGTCACTGTTAAATGCACGTACACGTGTTCACGTTAAGATCATTGATTCGGTTAGTGTTGTTAACAGACAATGAAATTCCTTTGTCATTGTCTGCAACAAATTATGTGCGTTTACGGAGTAAGTACTATCATCCAGTATTCAACGGTCTGCTTTGCAGAATATCACTTCAAACTAGTTGATAACTCGGAAAAAACTACGGGTAGTTGTTGTCATTAAGGTGTTAATAAGCACAGTATTTTAAGATTTGAATTTATATCTTGAAAACATATTCAGCGGCAAGCTTGCAAGAAATACTTAGCGAAATTTGATTAAGTTATGAGTCGTGAAATTTTTTGTGTTTGGAAGGGGGGACTATAGTATACGACATGTCATCAAAGGGGGAAAGAATCACTCGTTCGAATGACTTCCAATATAACTTTCAAAATAATTATATCGCTTCAAATATGATAAAAATATAAACCTGATAAAAATTGTTTTATTTTAAACTGTTTTAATTTGACCACCTATATGAGTTCAAACATTTTGAATACTTTAATACGTAGGAAATAAATAAATTGAATTACTTGAATGTTGAGCACATTTTATTTTAAAATAAAATTCAACACTGCATATTTTAGTTAGCAAAGTATGAAAACAATGAAAATTGTGGAATTTGTTTCTGTTGTCGTTTATAACAACAAGGTTCAATGATTGATTGCAGGAAGTCTTGGTTTAAAATGTAGATGGAACCCACAAAAAAGTATTGTTTAGTGAAAATTGGAGTAGCATACTGTATTAAAAAAATCAAACGAAAAATCGTTAAACTTAACTCTATTGTCTTTATTATGTTTGGATTTTATCCATTGTTTATATCACAATAGACAGGACTAGGAGTGATGATTGTGTAAAAAGTGAAAAAAAAAAAGTAAAAATCAATGTTGCCAAGGTTGACCAAATGGGTGAGAAAAAAAAGAAAAGCCAAATTACACTCTAAGAACTTTTCTGAATTTGATCAAAATCGTTGATAAAAACATATAGGTCACTGAATGTGACAGTCAGTATCAAGGACAATGACAAGCTGAATGCTGAAACACCACAACAAAGAATGCTAACCTAGAAAAAGTGAACGTAATAAAAATCAACACTGACTGAATGATTGATTAGCCATGAATAAATCATTTTCATCCTCGTTTACAACTTTTCTCAAAACTTCCAGCATTGAATGAGTGATGTAACTATGTTTTTCTTCAGTTGTTTATTGTGTTACAATAGATACAATCAGTAGGAAAACCTTTCATGAAATAAAAATTAATAAGAAACTCCCTCACTTTTACTGCCTGGGTAGCATAATTATAAACGGAGTTTTGTTGGAGATAGATGTGAAGTTTTGTATTGAGATTATATTACCCAGTCAAAGTAAGGAATTTTTTATTAATTCTACTTTTGTAAAATAGTTTTAGTTTTAACTTTGTGTTGTTCTGCGTTATAATTCCTGAAAAAAATATATTTTACTTTATCATTGAACCAGGTAATACTACCTACTACCCACCACATAAAAGACAGTCTCTTTAATCATTTTTAAAAAACTATTTTTTTGAAACCATTTAATTTCAGGCGAAATTACAACTACAAAATATATACACAAACTCCAACTTTGATTGCAAACCTTTCAAACACCTTATTTTTTTCAATTACAGTATATTATACTATATAGTTTGCAACTGGATAGTAATATTTTAAATTATAACATAATGTACTTTATGCTTTCTTCGTGGTTTTTAATTTTTAAACTTAATTCCATCTTGTTTTGAAATTGAAGGCTTGCCCGGAGTAACGTTGCATGTGACAATTTATAGTTTTGAGTAAATGGCAAAAAAAGTATTCAACAAAACATTATCACATATTAACAGGGATGCCGAGTACTTAAGTACCGAATACTTAAGTACACGTGACAAATACATTTTAAGTACATTTTCAGTACTTGGTACTTGTATTTAAGTACTTTGTAATATGTAGTACTTGTATTTAAATACAAACTACGGTACTTGTACTTAAGTACCTAATAAGTACTTGAAATATAAGGAAGTAGAAATATTTGGGTCTGAAA